>JABJVR010007295.1:0-11665 GCA_025773905.1 Chitala chitala | reverse complement strand
TGTATTACCAAATACCCCTTCTAATATAGCACTTGCCTCAGTCCCTTATTGCTGGAGTTTTGCACCCTTTCAGACGTGCCCTTAATCAGACCGTTGGCTGAAGAACAGGCATTTATTTGTTTAACCTAATGGAAAAGTATAGACTTGTGGTAAAAGCATAAAGGAGATGCTTATATGAGTCACTGTGATGACTGTCCTTTGATAGTAATGCCCATCTATCCCCTGCCATGTCGTTTGGAAAACCCAACTGACAACAAGTGGCCTAAGGCTCAGTGTCCCCTGGGCATAGAAATACCTTGGCGCTGTTCGTTTCCGACAGAGTCTGCATTACTCTTGCTGTCAGGCTCTGGGGCCCCCAGCATCTCCTGCTCCCCTGCGTGAGGCTTCGCCTTGCGTTTGTGCTGAAATGAGTGAGGAGGTCATATAGGAACCCATCGATCCTGTGCATTGTGATCGATAGGCACTTTGAGTATAAAAGGTGCCTGAGCTCTCCTTTTTTGGATCCGTTATGGTCTTGTCTCTGTCATCAGCCAGTGCCCGCCCCTCCCTCCCTCCGACCCCCTGAGGGTTGCTCCCCTGGGGATGCTGTTGTATTTATTTAATTATGTCCAGCTTCATCTCGGCCTAAAAGCAACAGGGAGGCTGCTTCTGTTGCCGCGACACTCTCAGGGGCCTTCTCTGTGGAGCAAACATGGAGAGTGGCAGGCAGCTATGCCTGGCGTGGTATGCGGCGTGCCGCTCTGGCCACTTGTTCTCTTGGCGCTTAGCGGTGTGGAATTATGGCGAGTGCACTGCGGGCGCGTAGCCACATCCGTGCGGCTAATTGATAAAACAAACATGCAATTTGTGGGTTCACGACTCGATAGAGGCTCATTGTTTGGAAATGTCGGCCCTCGCTCTTGCCCGCGGTAAGTGGGATCACAGAGGAGCACTTGGTGCAGATGGCTTCTCCAGTGCAAACAGTTTGTGCTGTTGCTTTGCTTCGACCTTGGGAAGCAAAGTCCCAGCTGTTGGATGAACACCGCATGAAACGTATTTCTCTGAGCAGTATGGCAGTGAGACTTTGATTGATGCGGTCCTTGTCCCCTCTCTGTCATCCTTCTCCGTCCCACACCTTGTCTCGCTCAGTGAAATCCCTGCCCGTGACGCCGCTTGAGTCCCACACTGCCACGCTTCCCGGGGGCAGGCTGAAGGACCGGCTGGCGCTGGAGATGCGCATTCGTGAAGTGGAGGAAGAGAACCGGGCACTGCGGCGGGAGCTGGCCCAACCACCACGAGCTGCGCCCCATCAAGGGCGGCATGGCAATCAGTCACGAACATATTCCACTGAGGAGGGCACCGGGGACAGTGAGAGCCAGCGTGCTGCCAACAACAACTCTGATTGTGCGCAACACCCACCAGTGGACAAGTGTGAGGTAAGAATAATGCAAACAGGGAAAATCCCGCTACTGCCACCAATATTATTATTATTATTATTTTATTTATTGAATTTAAAAACATGAAGTCTAATGCACAGTGAATGTCATGTTACCAGCAAGAAAGGGGCAAATAACTAGTTGAAAACACGGGTAACTTCTAAAAATGCCAAGAAAGTCTATTATTGAGACGGCATTTTCTTTTTTAATCTGAAACCAAATGAAATAATAATAATAGTGTACAGCCATATTTAATTGTGATAATTGCAAATATTGTTATTTTGTTGGTTTCTTACAGTAGTACGATCCATGCTAGGCCAAGGTGCTGGTTAACGCGGTGCTTGTCCCCATGAGAACAGATGGGACAGATTTATCTTTTGTTTAGAGACTTGACAATGTTATAGTATTTATAGACAATGTGACACTCTGTGATATTTGTTTTCTGGAAGGCACATGTACAGGCCAGTGGTGGTCCTCATGCAGAGAAAGCAATACTTTGCTGCCTGTGGCTTTGTAAGGGGGGCGGGGATGTGGACCTTTGGCCCGGGATGCTCGATTGGCGGTTGGGTGTGTGGCACCCTGTCTTTGGCGCCAAACTGACAGATGTGCAGCATTTTGGAAGGCTGGCCACCTGACACGCCTGCCGCGGGACTAGATCCATGTCCAGCACGCGATGTGGTTAGTAGCGTGACTCGAGAGGGCTCTTTTTAAGGGCAGCCGTCCAAATATAGGGGATTTTACCTATGTAGATTATTCAAGATCTTATGCTTTCCTGTTGGTTGTTTTGAGATTTCTTACGTTTACCTGCCTTAGTCTGTTTTTGTCGGAATGTGCTTTCTCTGAATTTTCAGTATAGTACAGGCTTATGCTAGTCACAGTGGCAGGGGGCCACTGAACCCGGAACTTGTCCCTAACTGGTATTACCATCTGTAGCTTATCAGCTACCCTGCTTTGGGAGCTTGGCAAAATTCAGTGGTCACTGGTGGGTGGCTTAATGTAACTGGTGTAAGCCTGACGCCCTAGACTGTGTTAGTCCCTTGAGCCCCTTCACCCAGTCCCCAAATCTGAAACGAGTAAAAGAAGTGCCTTTCTTCATTAGCTATGGAGGTTTAGCTGTACGGAGGAGTTTAAGCCATGCTTCAGGCAAGGTGAGATGTGTTTTTAGAGCTCTCGTAGGCCTTGGTGAAGAGATCCTTCTTCTGAATGTCCCTGTGTCCGCCTCATTTTTCTCCCCTCTCTGTCAAGCTGCCAGTTCATGCTGTGTCTGTGTCCAGATACCAGGAAAGGTTCTGTCACATTTACTGGTGGAGACACACTTGGTGCTTTAAAAGGAAAGAACATTTAGCCAGGGGATAATTGTTTGATACTGTTATACAGCCCGGTCCTGTCCTTCACTGCTGACCTGAAGGGGCAGAGTGATGTTCCTTTCCGTGTTCTCTAAATGTTTTAAAAAGCAGATGAGATGTTCTTACGGTGTGGCTTCCACAATGGTGCTGTTTGGGATGATGCAAAAAAACATTTGCGTCAGAGAAAGGAAAACAGAAACCAGTGTGGTTCTTCTGTTAGAAGGTTTGAGGGGCCCATGTGTCTTGGTCCCACATCAGGAGTGGGAAACCCTATGAACAAATTCATGCTTTCACTCACCCTGTAAAGAGAAGCTCAGCCAAACCCTCCTACTTTAAAGGCATTGGCTACAGGCAGCTTTGCCCTTTCCTTGCACGCAAACATTTCGGCAGCTTGTGCCTCCATTCCCTGAAGTAGGCCTGGAACGTTGGTTAAAAATTCTTTTTGTGTGTGTGCATGCGCGTATGTCTCCCCCCCCCCGGTATGTTGCTATGGTGTTGCGAAAACCTTGTGTGCCTCTCGTGCCCTCTCTTGTTTGAAATGTCCCTCGACAGCTGTCTTGCAGTCTTACGTGATGGCAGCTGGTGCCATCGGGGTGGGCGGAGAAGTTGTGGGTGCCACAGAGGAGGGTGTCTTGCTTTAGGATGGGGGGGTTGGGACACAGAGCTGCTTTGCTGGAGCTCATTCCACTTGGCTGTGGCGAGGGTGGGCGCCAGTCTTAAAGATGGAGGCGGGTCACTACTCAAGCATTTGAACTGGAGTTAAAAATGGGGAAACTGGTTTGCTGTTTCATGTCCTTACAAAGGCCCATGCACACTGCATCCTGATCACATCACAGCAACTCGGTAGTCATTAGGCAGCTAGAGCATTTCAAAAATGAATGCATAATGTGGATTTAACAGAAAGCAAATTAATTGAGCTTTGAGCACATTTTTACAACTGTTCCTCATTTTCTTTCTCCCCCCCCCTCCCCCAAAGACATCAACACCTGATTAGTAAGACCTCGTCCCTGGTGGCCAACCAAAGATTATCCCTAAGTTTTATGTGTTAAGCACACAAAAGTGTTATTTCACAGACTCTGATTCACGTTCGCCCTGGGGCTGAATCCCCCACGTGGCCAATATCTTTTGCTAAATACATGATTTAATCATCGATAGCAGCTTAACAGAGCAGTTGGATACTCTGATTGAGTGCTTGTTTGCAGAGCACAAACATTTTCTCTCCCAAAGCAGCGCTTTGTGTTCAGAGCCCAGAAATAACCTTTTGTGTTCAGGTTTTCCTGAAACAATGATAAGCATTGTATCTAGCAAAAAAATCTCCAGTGCCGTGTTTTAACAAATCGGCCCTCTGAGAAGGTTCTGGAAGCCGGAGGTAATTTCGGTAATGAAGAGGACCCAGCTCTCGAGTAAACAGTGAGGTCCCTGAAGAGGCTAATTAAAACACTTTTCCCTGTCTTTCCACAGACGATCCACGTGGCCATAGTCTGCGCAGGGTACAATGCCAGCCGAGATGTGGTTACACTGGTCAAGTCTGTCCTGTTTCATAGGTAAGTTCTGCACCTATTATATAAACCAACACCAGCAGCACATATTCCTGTATGCATGTCCATATAGACAGGTGGACTGCCCAGTTGTCTTATTTGTACTTAATTAATAGGCTTTTTCCCCCCCAGAATTCTCTGCTGAGACACAAGGCTGCCTCGCGGAATTAAACCTGCTCTTCGCGCACTTGATACTGTCGACTGGTTGCTAGGCAGCGCTGCTGCCGTGGGCTCTGATCGCCCGGTGGTGTTGGGCAACCTGGCAGAAGGCACCAGCTATAGTTTGGACAGAAGCAGCGTGGTTATGAGCCTCTCTGCTATTGCTGGCTTTGTGTGCTGTCATGGCAACCGGGGTGACAGGTCACAAGTGGGTTTCCAAGGCTGCCTTGATATGAGGATTGTGGTCGACGGTTTCCCTGATATGCCAGTCTTGTTTTGACAAAGAAAGAGCCCAGTGCCGGTGCCTTTCATACGCTCACAAACCGTGTGCTGCGCTTGACAGATTTAAGTACAAGGCGTGTCGCGCGCTGGAATCTGAAGGGCAGCGCGTTTTAAATATTCTGAAGCGTGCAGCGCTCGCGTTCTGACAGCAGTCGTTTCATGTCTGTGAAGCTAACTGGACGTTAACCCCACAGAAAGAGGGAGGTAAAGCTCAGTGCGGCCTGACTAACACAGAGGCCTGGGGACTTGAATTGGAGCCTGACCGTTTTGTATCAGTGCGTTTTGACTTTTCCACCCGGAAGCAAGCGTAAGTTTTAAAGGTCAGAAACCAGCACGAAAGAAATCAGAAGAGCGCCTTGTGGGCAGCTTGTGACATCACCTGCCCGTCTCTGGCCATCTGCTGCTTTTTATTGCCTCCCTGTACCTCGCGAGAAGTCTCGGGACAGGCGACCCATTGGAAGCTGTCACCACTCCTGGACCACCGCGGCTCTCTTCCCACTGCCTTTGTACACGCGAGTGATTTGGATAGATTGTTGCCACAGCGACAGCCTCGAGGCATGCACGCTTTGGCATGCGTCACGTTGTAGTGAATGACGCGGCAGTGCAAAAGCTAGGGGCAGGACAGACGCTTAACTGTTAAGGGTGCTTTGTTTGAGTTTTAAAATATGGACTAATCCCCGCCTTTTTGAGCTTTCAAGATGCTCTATACACAAAAGGCAATGCTTTAGAGGGCAGTTTTTTTAGTGTTCACTGTGCAGAGCATCTTCTGAAAAATCACAATGTTCCATTGCTTCTCTGCCAACCCTTTGTACCTACTCAAAATGGCTTAGAAGCTGAGGGGTAATTAATAATTTAACCCACAACATTCCCTTACATTTCCTTATTATCTCTACTCTACAGCAGGCTAGAATTTAATTTATTTATTTAGCTTCAGCAATGTTCTGCTGTAAGTACAAAGTGGTTACCCAAAGCTTGTTGGGACGCAGGATGGTTTGGGAGGCAGGGGAAGAGATTGCGGAGTCATCTGTTTAATATGGGAACTGTTTGATATCCACCCTGAAACCATGAATTGCCCCCCCCCCCCCCGAAAAACTCCCAGACAATTTATTTGCCTTGCCTTCTGTATCAAGGTGATTGTGTTTTGCTGAGAACTCTTGAGGGCGAAAATACTTCGTAGCCCCGCTGGTTTTCTCCCGTAATTCTGCAGAGATTGAATTACGCCTCGCTCTTGTGATGTTCCGTCCCGTTGTGCCGCCTGGTTTCCGTGACACACCGACACGGCTTAACACGAGCCGCTGAAAGCTTCTCTGGCCGGACTTCTTAAACGTTTAACTTGTGAAACAATTACGCAGAATTATCATAATGATAATATCTAAATGGTTGTCAGAAGAGGCTCCCCTCCCTTCGGTTTCTGTTGTGAGCGCACCGTCAGTTGCCATGGCTACGCGGGAGATGAGGCGACGGTAGATTGGTGTGGGGTAACGGGAGAGGGTGTGGGGGGGGGGAGTTGTCCTTTCAAATGAATATCAAAGGTCAAATATTTGAAAGCATCTCAATGCCTTACAGCAAGAACAGGGTTTAGCTAGATGTGTTTCATTGTTTCCTGTCAATCCTGGGATAATTAGTGTACGGTCTTGTTTTCTGCGGCAGAACAGATAGAATATGACAATATGATGTAGAGGCTGCTTAGGAAGTGTAATCCAGGCACAGAGGAGCAGCGGTGTGAGTCATGACTGGGTCAGTGCTTTCTCTCAGGGGGCATGCTGCCATACAGCCCGGTACGTACAGTGCTACCATTTGCTGTCTTTTGTATGGTTCGGAGGGAGAGTGCGACGGACTGCCCTCTGTGGAGTGGTGGAGCTAGTTTTCCTCTCGTTTCTGTGCAGTGCGTTCTGCCCCGGAACGCCGGTGTGCCTTGTGAATAAGTGAATTATGGAAAGTAACAGTCACCTATCTTTACTGTTGCTGTCACACTTGAGCATACATGCATGCGTGGTGTGTGCAGCCTGAGATTTTGAATAGTTCATTTTGGGTCAAGTTGTTAATTTTTTTTAAAATTATTGTTATATATATATTTTTTTTATCTTAAAATGAGTTTTTCATAGGGAGAAATTCTTTGGAACACAGTTTATCATTGGCTGTTTAGTTACATGTGCATTTGAATTGTTGCTATGATTATATTCTAAGCATGGTTGTTCATTGAACAGGCTTCTCCTTAATGGTGTGTGCATCCAACAGGTGTTTGAGAATTTAAAATTAATTCTGTGCGGAATGTGTGTGGCGGCTTTGGGATTAAACCGATAATTTTATTGAATTTTAACCGTGAAATTGAAGTTCAATTTCAAAACTTGCTTAATTTTTAATTTGGAATTAATCCACGCTGATGTCAGTGAGCGAACTGTGACATCTGCAGATTCGCTGCAGGGACACGAATGCACGTTGCGTAAGTAAAGGTGGCTTGTCGATATGGCGGCGAAATGACATGCTGGAATGACGCAGGACAGGACGTGCGGTGCTCAATGGCTTCGCGGAGAGCCGCAGGACATCAAGTTCAACGTTTAAATTTACTCGATTTCATGTGGTAGGCGAGGAAATAAGTTCAGTACGAACTGTTGAGGTGTTTATTAAAGTATAGGATGGCTGTTTCCGTATGGAAGTGAATTATTAATTTATTACTATTGTTGATATCATGGCTTTGGAGGCAGAAGCAGTTATTGTGTTACTCGAGTTGGACTTTGAAAAATGTACCAGTTCTGACTAAACATATCATACATGCTGCATTATAAATTGATGTAGCATATTCAATTCATTTTTATATAGCGCCTTTTACAACAGTGTGCCTCAAAGCGCATATAAGTCGACCCCCGAAAATTACAGCTGCGATGTAGGTTTAGTCCTATATTCGCCGGATGAACTGACCCCTAAAATAATGTTAAGCTGTTGAGCCTAGGCTGGGGCCTGTGGACCCGTACGTTTACGATTTTTGCCTGGGCTAGGCAGCAGAAGTCAACAAATAAATTGTAAATAATTTACAAATAAAGTTAAATTCCCATTAACTAAACACTTTTATATAATTTTTTTTTTTTTTTTTTTTTCTTTTCTACTCAAACAGAAATACGCATGCTTTATTGGCAGAAATGCTCACCAAATTCTCACCAGTGAGCCCCCTGTTCAGGTTTCCCAATTAAATCGAGTTTATCGATTTAAGTAGCGTCTTTCTCACTGCCTTCGGACACTTTTGATGATGTGGTTAAACTGAAACGAGCGGAAGCCGCAAAAGGCTAACTGTAAATCCTGTATGGGCGAGGTGGAATTTGGAATGCAGTCCGTTATTCTCTGAAGTGCCCGTTTGTGTACCTTGTGAACGGTGACCTCTGTCCTTGAGTAATTACCATGCTGATTAACTCGTGTACCTGATAGGCTGGCTGTCCTTGTTGCCGAGGTACTGGGCATCCTTTGACAAATCAAGTCAATCACTTGCAGTCCCCTCCTGTCCTCCCCCTCACAGGGTGGCATTATACAGCAGGCACAGGTGGCAGGCGACACGTTCCCTGGCATGAGAGGCTCACGGCTGGGTCCCCAGCTGTTCAGAGGAGGCACAAGTACCTCCTCACGTCTCTCTATGTCTACACTGCGCTCCCTAGTTGCCCAGATTAATTGGCGTGCAGAAAAGCATGCGGAATCGGTAAAGGAAAAGTTTATATTCAAAAAGTTAAGTTGTAACAGTGTCTCATTTCACTCAGGGGAGCTGGAGCGGTTTTCTACTGTTTCTGGTGAAGTTTTTATAGGACCCCAGATGTTTATCTGAGGATCATTGTGTTTTTTCCATCTGTGGCATGTACAGCGCTTCTTATGCATTTTTAAAATTCTGTTTTTGATTATCTCGATTGGGGACGGTGATATTGAGCTGGTGATTGTGTGGTGAATTTTTTTTTTGTACCTTTTGGGCAGAGTCGGATGTATAAAGAGCAGCGGTCTCCTGGTAGTCTGTGTGCAGTTTCTGATCCCACTCTTTGGCCCTGCAGTGGTCTGTCTGCAACCTCTAATAACCACCCCCCAGGACTTCTGCCTCCCACTTCATGCATTCCGCATTGTCGGCCAACCACGGCGTTCCAGCCCAACGAGCGCACCTGATCCGCCGCCATTGGATTTTGCTTTATGGGTCGTTCCTTCCCACGCTGCCCTTTTGAAAAAATTAGCGTCGCATTTAAACTGCCATTAATTATATCGCCAAAACAACTGTGTTTACTCTTGTACATCTAAACGTAATGATTTTTTTGTTTGCGTGAACATTCATCAAGCCGTTGGTCGTTGCGTGCGTTCTGGCCGCTGGCTGTGGCGCTGCATTCCGGGTTGCTGCTCTCCGCCCATCCTGTGACTTGTTGTCTTTCAGGCGAAATCCCCTCCACTTCCACTTTATCACTGACTCCATTGCCCAGAAGATCCTAGCTTCGCTCTTTAACACTTGGATGGTCCCCGCCGTCCGCGTTGACTTCTATGACGCCGATGAGCTCAAGGTGAGCCCCGCCCCTACTTGGCCGTCCTGCTGTTGGTGAAGCCGCACCTGGCAGTTGTCCCCACCCACAAATCATCACTGCCCACCGTCAGCAGTAGAACCACCTGAGCTTTCTCCAATTCGTGCAGCTGTACAAAGGGACCTCCGTGCGTCCTGGGTCCCTAACACGTTTTGTCGCATTCTGTCCTTTACTTTTCTAACAGCTTTCATTCAAAGCAAACAAATGTCTTATGCCTAATTATGGATTAAAGGCTTGACTACACTGTGTTAAATAAATTATTGTCAGCATGTAGTCCAGCGGTTTTCTGTACCTCATGCCCAGTAAAGAGGCAGTTGGTCTCTGCAGGAAGGGAGCTTCTGACCTGGCAGGGGGCACATTTTAAATGCCGAGTTTCATTTGAACTTCAATTGCTGATCCACAACCTGACTCGTGTGTGTGTGTGTGTGTGTGTGTGTACATGTGCTTTTCATCACAGTCGGAGGTGTCGTGGATCCCAAACAAGCACTACTCTGGTATCTACGGCCTCATGAAGCTGGTTCTGACCAAGGCCCTACCCTCTGATCTCCAACGTGTCATTGTCCTCGACACCGACATCACTTTCGCCACCGACATCGCTGAGCTGTGGGCGGTCTTTCACAAGTTCAAAGGTATGCCATCCCCTGCTGTTTTCCCCCATCTTTAATTTGGATGTATGTGGTGGTTTGTGATTAGACCCAAATCCAAATTGAAATGTATAAACCCCATGAAATAACTAGGTAGCATCTGGCCACTTTGTGGACCCTAGAGAGGCTTGCTTAACTGAGAAATTGCGTCTCCACTGCCAGCGGTCAGACAGTTCTCGACAAGACGGCTGACGACAGGGAAGCGGTATCTTCAGCTTTCAGCTGAACGTCGGAGTGCAAATGTCCATCAGCCAAATCAGACTACATGGTGGTTCTTCTCATCCATCCTAATTTTCTCCTTGATTGTGGTCCGAGACCATCCGTCTAGTTGTCCGTTCGGCTCGAGCATTGTGGTGCTGAAGAATTAAATTGCCCAAACTGCTGGCTGCTGCTGCTCGGTGTTGACGGTTTCGAGCCAATTTAGCTGGTCTTTAACACCTTCCCCGACGACACGCGGCGCAGAGCGTTTCGGCTGACCACGCTGCGTCTCCAACAAAGATCGATAGGAGCCAAGTCCGCTGTCAGGAGTCATGCCAGCACTCCCCCCCCCATTACTGCCCCTCTGGATTCTGTTTTGTGTTTTCACCAAACAGTTTAAATGCTCAATAAAAGATCCAGAGCTGCTTATACCAGACAATTGCAGGCCTGCTTTTGGTGGGGTCTGGAAATTGAAATTCCTCCATCTTTACATATATTTCAGGCTGGACTCAGTGGGGGGATTGCCTGTAAAACCAATAAACGCATCGTCGGCCATGACTAATGGGAACACATGCTGTTTGATTAGCCTTCTTCGAAGGAGTGTAACAAATAAAAAGAAAATGGTCTCTGTTCTTTCTTCCATACCTGCAGCTGCCTTGTTAATATACTGGAGTTTGGGCGGCAGGTTTTGCCCAGGGTGATTCAGCGTTGTACCAAGTTTATACATGATTGCCTGAGAGTATGTAATTAGTTACCTGCTTGGGACTTACTCCCAGGCCCCAAGTACACAAAAAATGTGGTGGGCATGTGTAGCGGAGGAAGAAATACCGCTACGGTAGATATCTCCTGGTTGTCTGGGCGAGCGTCTTGAGTAGTTCCCCAAGCAAGGGAGTTGGGTCTAGTTCAGTGGGCTAATCCCCTTGTCTGGTAACTCTGAGCGGACTGTGACTACACAGGTTTGTGCCCCGGGACCCTCGCCCCTGTTACACAAGCAGGCATGGAGGTCCATGTAGAACAATATATGCGAACCTCCATATTGCAGTGCAACCTTAACCGCAATGCAATGCAGCACAGTATCACCCAGGCAAGATAAGTGTTTCAGGGTGATGCAGGGGTTGGTGTCCAAAGATTGGTCTCTCCTCGCACTGCCTCCCATTTCATCCCGTGGCCAGACGTATTCACTCTGAGCCTTGTGCCATCACCCACAAAGCATGCTCTAAGCATTCAGCCTCCCTGTCCCACCCCCACACGCTCTCCAGCCTTCTGTTCTTCAAGGTTGTTTTTGCAGGTTTGACGTTATTGGCACAGTATTAATAAATTATTAACGCCTGACTACATCCGCAATAACGCGGCAGTGATTTGCAGCGAGTTTAACGTAACGTGTAACTACAAACTCGGGAGCAATTAAAAGGTGATTAAGCACGTTACTCCTGCCCACTTTCCACCTTGAGAGTGCTTGCTGAATCGGCATGGGTGCCCGTAGGCGAGTGGCACACGTGGGGGGGGGGGGGGGGGGGGGGGGGGGGGGGGGGGGGGGGGGGGGGGGGG
>JABJVR010007294.1:0-11665 GCA_025773905.1 Chitala chitala | reverse complement strand
CCCCCCCCCCCGGCCTGGTCTGAGCCGTACCACCATATTAGCATTAATTGGATAATTGGACCAATATTTATTAAACATGGAAAAAAGACTGCTGAAGAAGAATTAGATGTAAACTATTAAATTAAACCAACTACTTATGGGTATATTACTTTTTCATGAAACGAGACGTCGTACTTGAGTAAGTTCAGTATAACGAGAACATTTACAGGAACATAGACAAGAGAGTGAAGAAAGAAAGAAAGAAAAAAAAAAAAAAAAAAAACACAAAACCCCAAAAACAAACAGAACCATGACGTCATATTTTCCTGACTCTGCAAGCTCGGACACCAACGGTGGAGAATTTAACCAGGTTTGACATTCTGCACTGCGAAAAACCAACAGCCTTTCAGTTAAGGGAACAAATAAAGACAAGGACCCAAGGAATTACAGTAATGGCCTCTTGATATAAGCTTCTTCCACTTAAGATGGTTACCCAAACCCTGTCAGGCTTGAAAGGACTAAAAGTCACAATAGACAGAAAAGCCAGCAACAAAATAATTACGTGTGGTTGTTATGGTGATGTAATAAATAGCATACTTGCATGCCATCACTTACAAAACTCAGGAGGAGCAAGCAAACCTGACTGCATTTTTTCAAACTCCTGCACAGAGTACCATATTTGTCTTCCATTAATCAATGGACTGTACTAGCATTATCTTAAGTGCTCAAATTTCAGCTTCCATGCCCAATGTCGTTGCATTGCTAGCATTATCCTGTACTACATTTGGAAGGTTACAGTTTCAGTATTTGAGTTTTTACTGCTTAACTGGAGAGATCAAACAGCAATAATGAAACCAAGATTATATGCACTTTCTTGTAAGAAAATTATTGAATAACAAGTGCTATGCATTAAAAGTAGATTAAAAATTCATATATTAATCATAAAGGGCTTCATTGATGAGCAAGTGTAAATTACAAGTAGGCTACATAATAGAAATCAAACACACAGACACACACAACAAATCTTTGTGGAAGAAAATGTAACTGAATTTGTTAAACATTTTACTAAACCTGAAAAATTGTCTGCTCTTTTCACAGAAGAATAAAAAATATATATGGCACTTTTCCCAGGGGTCAATATTGCTGTGGCGTGCTAAGGCATTTTTCTTTGCACTGTTACCTGTACCATACCATGTCAGACCGACCCTACTCAGGAGCAAGACCCCAGCATGCAAGATTCTGTCCTCAAACACACTACCTTAAAGTCATGTGATTATCTCAAAAAAATGTGAGAAACTCTGTGCCAGCCAGTCTCATTGGCTGGGGTGGGGAAATCAACATCCAATAGTCAGGAGTTGCCAGCACATTTCTGGTAGGAACCACCAATAAAATCTGGTGAGTTGCACAGTCACAGACACTGGGATTTGGTGTTTCTTTGCTGGACTACAGGCACGAAGTTCAGATTTCAAGCGAAAATGCAGCAGTTTTTGGTTTTGTTTTAAGCATGGTGTGGCACGGCATGGTACGGCTGGTTGCACCGGCAGAGAAGCGCCGTTAGGAAACTTTTTTCTCCATTATGTTCAGAACATCTTGTGTGTGTGTGCGCGTGTGTGAACAGTTCTTTATTGTACCTAAATAAACACAAAGTGAGCCTAAGTCAAACAGCCTGTACTATTTCCCAAACCTGACCGTCCACCGCCGCTTTAACCACGACCCGTGTCAGTTTGTTTACAGAAAACCTGACAAGCCTAGGAACAACAACATTTTTCACAGAGATAAGACAGAGTGAAAACAGCTCAGGTGACCCTTTGTTAAACTTTCATTGTTGACTCACAAATCAAACCAGACCATCAAAAAGAAAGAAATGCAACGTGGCAGTTTAATGCCCATGATTTAACAACAACGTTCCAGTTTACTCACCCAAGACTTATGGGTGGCTCCCCAACCAGCTATCCGCAAGTGATGTTAAACATGTTTACATGAAGATACCTACAGGTTCATACAGACAAACCCAGCGCTTTTCATGCAGCAAACATCTGAGGTTTTCAGACTGCAGCAAACATCTGAGGTTTTACTGAAGATTTACCTCACCCTTCTCATCCTTACTCATCACATAGAACATGTATAAAAATAAATTTATTTTGACTGAAAAGAGGATGTCAATTAAGAACAGTCAAAAATATTAATTTCATTCAATCTACTAGGACGACACTTCCCATGACAACGTAATGTAAATGTTTGTCACAGTAACAACAGACAAGCAGTTTGTAACTTGTTTAACAGGACCATGTTAACTTTGTACAAGCTCTACCTGCTTAGCACAATATATACACATATATAAACATGCATGCATATACATACAATTCTTAAAAATTTGTATAAATACAGTACAAATGTTTGTGTAAGAGACACTTGATATATGAGCAGTACTTTCCACATGCTTAGAAAGAAAACAGACTAGATGAAGGGCACAGGTGAAGGTGCTGATTATTTCACTAAAGGAAGCGAGAATTCTCAGCTCTCTGGGTATGGTGGTGTCAGGCCACCGGACTGTCTGAAGGTAGCACCAATATAGTGCCAAGCCTAAATTCATACAAATACTGTCTAGTCGCGGGCACACAGTGGCACTCTCTGCCACCTACTGTGTAATCCCCCTCATTTCCCTCACAATTTATCACAGAAAAAGGGGGAAAAAGTGACTGAAGAAAGCTTTGCTAGTGACAGGAGACTTACCATGCTTTAGATGGAAACTTCTGAGAACAATTTGTCTAATCCTGCTAACCACCTCACCAAAGTTGGATAAGCACAGTTTACATCAGAGCCTGGCATCTAATCTCTTGGATGAGATGTTTTCTCTTTATAGCACTTCTATTTTTAACCAAACACTAAAGCTTTTTACGTCTCCCTGGCAGGGAGTAAACAGTTTCTCCCAGCAGGAAACAATCCAGACATCTGTTTCAAACCCGATCGCTGCCATGGCTACAGTAAGCATTTAGTCCACTGGCCACGCCCTAATAAACAAACACTCTGCCCTCAGATACCATTTTAACGTTAACCAGGTGGGGTGCATGACAGACTGGTGGATAACAAAATGGTTCCAATATGAACATCAGTGGAAAGCAATACAGTCTGGACCTTCTGAGGCGCATGCGTGCGTGTGTGTCTGTCTATGTGTCTGTGTGTGTGAATGATCCAAATCACCCCAAAGAGGGAGCAGCTAAAATAAACATGCCAAAGAGAAACAATGGCTGTTATGTACAGGGCCAAAATGCAGCGTGACACACAGACCTCATCACTGACACAAGCACAGGCCATGGAAATACTCTTCCCTGACTTCTGCATACATGTGAGCATATATTTTATTTATTTATTTATTTTTACAGATATATGAGGTTATACATGACAGCATTACTAACTGAACTTTTCAAAGATTTCCCAATTGATATATAGACAGTTTCCTAGACACACAATTCCAACACACACAATATGTTAAAGGATGTGGCGCGGGGAGCAAAAAAAAAAAAAAAAAAAAACTTGCCTGGATACATTTCTAATCACGTTTGATGTATCCTTTAAATCAATGAACCAAAACAGAAAATACTGACAAAGTACAAACATATTGGTCAAAAGTTAGCAACTTTAGGTTAACACAGACCCACCAGAAACAAATTAGATGAGCCGGCAAGCCACGTTCCACTGCTCCAACTGAAATCTCTGAAATTAAATCTGTTGCCCAAAATCTATTTTGTGTACCGCATTGTTAAAGAAATTAAGTAGAACAACCTCTTTGAAATATTTCAATAAAAGGACTTGTAAAGGGTGCTGTATTACTGTAAAATTAGTTTGAACATTTGGATACTGGGGAAAAAAAAATGTAAGTCTGTTGCTGACAGATTGAATATAAGTCTGACAGCAAATGGATTTTCCATAACATGCACTGCTACATTTTAAAATAAAAATGCGCAATGAAACCATCACTGTCTGATAAAATTTGGTGCTTCCACCTTAAAAAACAGGCTACATACTAAAATATGAATTGCTTTCTTTTTGCAAAACCCTTTTTGCAAGTTCAATATCCACCTGTCAGATGCTTTATGGTTCTCTGTGGTTATGCCTACCATCCTACATGTCAGATACCTTAAATTTTCATCGTTGTGCCACACATTATTCATGCCCCAGCATCATGCCACTATACATTAATGAAAAGAGCACATAAATTCACTCCGCCCTGTATCTGTCTGCACGAGGGTCCACGTAGTTTAAATTGTAGACCGTACTGTATATAACAAACAGTATGTTATATCAACATCAATATGGTCTGTCATTGTCTGCCACTGTTCCCATGGACACAGATCATGTCACACCCAAGGCATGTTTGTCAGCGGACCCTCCTCATACTCAGAGCTCAAGGCTATGTGCAGGAACCATCAAAATCCTTCACATCAATACTCAGTCCTTGTGTTTGTTTCCAAAGGAATGGAACTCTTTATTACACAGACCAGAAACAATTTATAAATAAATAAAATTTAAAAAATCACAATCTTGCCGTCAGCTTTATTTCACTTCCCAGTAGGACAGATGAGTTAATCCCATCACTCTGGTTTAACTGGTGAACATTTGGATTGCTTGTGCAGTCGGGGAAGTAACTGTCTGTAAAGTTGAAGCTTCTCGGCCCTCAGTACAGCGTAGACAAAACAAAGCCCTTTTCTGTTTGTGCCCTTTTCTATTATTAATACTTGAAGCAGTTTCACTCCACCAACACCATCTAGTCATAGCACCCAGTGTCTCCTTCCCAACGCAGAACCAGATACAATTATGGGGAAGTACTGATTTGGGGACCATGATAAAAGGATTTATATCTAAACAATTAGCATGCATGACTTTTCCATTCAACGACGACGACCAATTTCAACATCTTAAACATCAGCAATTTTTGGGGATTCATTTCCACTCATGAAATAAAGGGCTTTTCACTTTTAAATTATTGTACCTAAACCACCTTTATATAATAAAACTTGAATATGGTCAGTTATTCAATAAATAATCTTAGGCTCAAAACTATTTGATTCAAATCAAAAATAGTTATTTAAATGGGAACAAACTAAAATTGAAACACTTAACTGTTTTTTGTGATCTGAAAGCATTTAATTGGACCTATCAATCATAACTGCTTGTACCTATTATTAAAATATGTCTGAAGATGCCACAAGGTCACATAAAGGTTTCTGTGACGGCAAGGACCCTGATGTAAATGTCAGCATTTCTTATAAAGTCTTTATCAAAAACCACCACTTATTCAGTGATTTTTTTTGGAGATAGCACGTTTACTTCTCACAGAAGAAACTTTGTTGTGTTATTAAAAAGGTTCTTAACCTTTTTTATCACGGCAACCCCTGAGATTTTGAGGTTCCACTCTGCACCCCCAAATGAAAACATTTATGTACAGCTCATCGATTGAGGCCAACTGAGTTATTGACACTCGTGGTTGATTATATATTTTAAAAGTTTTAATTGCGCGCATCTTGCTTTATCAACACTAAGTACGCCTAACTGACACACAGTTCTTGTGGAGTGTTGTGATTGGTCAGGAGAAGTGCGTGTGGGGTATGGGGCACCACTGATTTTTATTTGAGTCATGGCTAAAAATTATTAATGAGTAATGGATGGAGATAATGCAGCCAAGTCCAGTGAGAGTATGATGACCTAACATGAGAGGAAATGATGCAACCTACAAACTGAAAAAGACACGTTTCTGGAGTGCCGGCACCCCAGGTTAAGAACCACTGCTGTAAGCTCTATGTTGGAACTCTAAAAGCCTCTACATCTACTCTGAAAAACAGGCTGAAAACATGGAAAAAAAAATTTACTTTTAGAAATTACCAAACCACGTCTCACTCCTACTGACATCAACCTGCGTTGCGGTGACTGTACGTACATAAAGACCGCACACAGAGATGTGCCGTGGCTGTTACTGCATGCTGAACGGACACCCTTATGTTTGCTACGCTCCGACTGGTACTGAGACTGACTGATGCTCAGATGCTCATGATGGGGGAAAAAGTAAACTGCCAAGAGATCATTAGCACATTGAAAAACAGCCAACGCGAAATCACATGCTTAACAGCAAGGCACAGTCTGAGAGCAAGTCCCTTTAAAAAAAAGCAGAGCAGAAGAGTGCAGTTACTTCACTGGAACAACACCTGTTATAGCTTGTGCATGTCAGCATTTTGGTTAGCTTACATGCACAGTAATAGGAAAGAGAAAAGCAAACATCACTGGAAAGTCACCACTGACACTGTCACGCCCAGTGTCTCCACATCAATAATGGTTTAAATAATATTCGTTAACAACCTCAAAGGCAGAGAAATAAAGGAAAAAAGAACAAAGCCACTGTAACATCCAACACACCAACAACATACAACTTGCCACACATGCAAGAGTACATCTTGTTTTATTTTTCCCTTTTAAACTGTTCATATACACGCGTGTCCCGGTCAGCGAGACAGGAGGCGCCTGTTGCAGGGCGCACGTTCACACATATGCACTCAGAAGGCAATTCTTGGCTGTTCAATCCGTGGAGCTGGGGAAGGAAACTGGACAAACCAGAGGAAACCCACGCATGCAAGAGAAAGCAGAGAAAACCAGATCTGAACCCACAACCCTGGTGGTGTGACACAATAGGGCTACCACTGAGCCACCAAAATAAACATTGCAGTCTAATAGAAGCAACTGCATTCCCCAAACAAACATTTATGAACACATCAGCAATTACATGTTGAAAAGATACATGGTTGGATAACGTGTGGATAAAGAAATTACATGACAAAAGTATTTACAGGCAAGTATTTACTGTTAAAGCATTTAAATATGAAAACACCTGTAGGTGTGGCCATTTTAAATGGTACTATGACAAAAATGAAAATTTCATTGATCAAATGAGGTTTCAATATACGCAGAGGGGGAAAAAAAAAAAAAGTTTTGCACTATAAATTATGCAATTTACCAAAACCTACTTGCAAAAATCCATTATGATTATCCTGGCAACACAAGGAAGCATGACTCAAGCCTTCTTTTCAGACAGGAAGGAACATGACTTATTAAATAACTTCATCTAACATAAACAAAGGGTTAGGATCCATGACACTCATTACCAAAAGCCATTCCACAGAGCTCACCTTCCTTTCTGCTTTATATGCCCAGTCATAAGCTAACAAAAAAAAAACAATCTACCGATAGCTTCTCTGCTGTTCTCAGAAGAGGTCAAAATGTTTTCTGACCACCTTGGACCTCATGCTGCGAGCACAAAGCACACAGAAATCCCCACGGACAGACACACACCCCAGACCAAAGGCAGGTGGTGCGACCTGAGGAGAATGTGTGCATTACGGTACACATACACGTACCTAGCCGCACACACCTACGCTCACTGTAGCATGACACCAACCAGCCTCATCAAAGCTGCGGGTGTCATTTATAGTATGTGCAAAGCCCTGAATGAGGTGGCTAAGTGCTACTCCACCGCTAACAACGCGATGTCCAGGAGAGAGAAGGCTAAGGCGGTGTGTGAATTCCTGCTTATTCACCTATACCTGCCATAAAATAAACAAAGCAAGAAATATTTACCTGGGCTGAAAACATGTACCAGCAGTCCCCTCAATGACTTCATGAGCAATAACAACTTCTCTGAAAATTCTGTTGCTCCATTTTCCCCTCTCCTTCTTTGTTTTGCAATAACAAGAGAATGGCAGGTTACTTAATACAGGTCTAGCATTTGGTAACAAGCTATATTTATGGTGGTGAAAACTGTGCATATTGCATAGGCCTAAATCCATCCATCCATCCTCTACACCGCTTATCCAATTCAGGGTTGCAGGTTTGGGTGAAGGATTAGCCTGAAGCCCATTCCAGGAGGCACAGAGTGCAGGGCAGGGGACACCCCGGGCAGGGCGCAAACCCACCATAGATAGGCCCAAATGCAGTGCTAAATTATAAGCCACCTGCTACATGTGGTTGGTAGTAGATATCTGGAACTTTTCAACTAACATTTGACGTAGCCTTAGATGCTTTCTGTTCTAAGGATATGGCCACCTGCATCACGTACTATATATCTGTGCCAACAGTCAACCCTGCCAACATATGATTACACAACCTACAAAACCTGATCTGGTCAGCAGTTAATTTTCAGTTGCACTCAAGGGGCTATGAAACACACTTCTGTTAACCACTACATGGGACATCTACCAACTAAAAATAGACAACACCAGAAAGAACTACTCTTTGGGTTCCATGCATGAGCCATATGATCAACACTGGGCTCCGCTTGGCACCAATTTGACCCTCCAATGGTGTCAGTCATAGAGCCCAAACTTTGGTATGACTCATGCCCTGCATGACATCTGGTTAAACCACAAACTGCTACAGGACACCCACTGGTTCAGATGTTAGTCACAGCACAACTTCTACAATAAACTTTACATACAAACAGAGGATAAACTTAAGGAAAAACCTACAAAAAGTACAGTTGGACACAGACTGCGCATGCAGGGATGCAACCATCCATGGATCAAAAATATTCCAATAAATAAATAAATAAATTCCAGGAAGTTCCAAAAGGCAAAACTTGAATGTGCCGCTCACCAAGCATGAAGTAATGAGCTACAGGAGAAACAGACGTAACCACGGTGACCATGGGAATATTACTCGACTTGCGCTTCTCTGCGGGAATAGGTGCGATCAAATTGCAACATCTGGAGCCACGTAAAAAAAATGCATTCAAACACGTTCAAACAAGTCATTTAACAAAATTAAAGTTTTGCATCTCTCTTGTATGTCAACAGATTCTCAGTCATCCTGGTGGACCTGTGTGGAAGTTCAATCATGTCAACTGGACTTCTTTCTTCTTGACAAGAACTGAAGAAGCTACTTGGACGCGTGGTGAAATGTTCCAGTCAAGAAGAAAGAAGTCCAGTTGACATGATTGAACTTCCAGACATTTCCCTTGTAGTTATTTTTGCCTTATTTTAAAATATGCACTCTCCAAAGTGTTTGGAAACAGTTTTGGCCGTGTAAATAAATTCTATTAGCACATATGCTAGGTTGGCTGTGTATCGATTCCATTCTCTATACACTTTGACACCAATTTAAAGAGACAAAAATAGCTTGCTTAAAGAGAACACTTACTAATACATGTTTGTGACACTCACGTGAGTACCGACATGGCTTAACTCAACCGTTGACAGAAACGCTCAATTCCCATATCTTGCTTATCAAGGTGAAGTTAAAATGATAGGCAAGGCATTTGATTCTGGAGGCCAGTGGGGTTTTCCTATCACCCTCCACCACCACCCTAGAATTTTGAAAAGTATAGCAGGAGATATTTGTCACTCCTTCATAAGTGTTTTATTCACGCATTGTAAACTTTTGTATTCTTTTACAATGTTTACCTAAGTGGACATTTTCTAGCAGCGGCTTTCCTTCCCGACGATCTCTCCGATGATAACATTACAGCCAACTGCCGACCCCTTCATATTTCACTTGATTGATGACCATTTTCAAAACTGATCTTATCATTTCACCAGTGTTGAAGCTTCGATTATGGACAGGTTTTGGGCGGGGGGATGGAGGGGCAGTGACACCAATAAAACACACCCCCTCTAAGAAAAAGCTTCATCATGGCTTACAGTAAATATACTATTAAGGCATAAAATCATACTGTACACCATTACAGAGAAGACTCCTGTGACACACAGGTCTACTTCTCAACCTGAAAAAGGACCACTTCACACCAGGTCTCAGAAACCCACCTGCGTGCCCCCAACAAATAGGCAGGGAACGAGATGGTGCACAATTCCTGGCAAAAGACTAAATCAAGGAATACTCAGTGACTATGTCTACAAATAATGACACGTTTGTAAGTCAAGGAATATTCTTCAAGTCAAAAATATATTATAAAAAGTGTAGACAAAAAGTACATGATACAATTTACTTGTCAAACTATAACAAGTATGTACTTATAATCACAGCTATAGTAAACAGTAAATTAGCAGGTAGACCAGATTTAAAACTGGTTGTCATCTGCAAGAATGTTACTAAGCCTTTCTCCAAACACGCTGCCATTCACATTTCAAATGTTTCATTTTAGGAGTTAAAATGCATACTTTCTCAAATATTACATGTATACAAAGCATACAATCCTTTTGTATGTAAACTAAACAACTTTGAAACTGAAGGTCAAATTCCTGTCACAAAGGCTTAGGAGAGTTTTTAGCTGCACTCACAGACACAAGGTGGCAATTCCCTCACGGAGCTGCCACCCTCACAGACACAGGGTGGCTATTCCCTCATGGAGCTGCCACCCTCACAGACACAGGGTGGCTATTCCCTCATGGAGCTGCCACCCTCACAGAAGCAGGGTGGCCATTTCCCCACGAAGCTGTTGCAATCACAGACGCAGGGTGGCTATTCCCTCACGGAGCTGCCACCCTCACAGACACAGGGTGGCTATTCCCTCATGGAGCAACTGCCTTCACAGACACAGGGTGGCTATTCCTTCATGGAGCATAACACCAATGAAACACTGTTGAAAAATTCCCTCACAGGTCAGGGCAAGTGTGCCAGGTAAGGAATAAATTGTTACGTCAAGCCCCAGGCGAGCCACGGCCCTCTGAAGTGATTTTCAGACCGCATCGCCCCCGTGGGGCTTTATCCAGAGTTGCCATGACAATGAGAAAAACAGCCGCACAACATCCCCCTAGGGTGGGCCTCTGTGCAAATAGCTCACTTCCTGCAGATCCTCTGCATAATGTCATGGTACTCGCTATGCGCAGGACAAAAAAAATAACAAAAAGACTCCAGGGGTGCCCTGCAGGTTCATGCTGGACACACGCTGGATGAGAATCTCAGCAGAAAACCGACGATAGGGTGAAATTCTGAGATACAATGAATTGAATTACACCAAAGGAAGGTCTTTAATGTCACCTGTAGTACTGTATGCACTCACACTGAAACAACAGGTATTACCGAGACCATTATTTAAAATTTATTTATTTATTTATTTTTAGCTAAACACTAACATTATGTAGTCTGCTGTCACCAATTCTTAAAGCACACAACACAAAAAGGGCAATAAATGATCAGGTAGCTGCCTAGTGACTTTTCAGTTAACGCATCAGTATGAGAAACTGAAATTTGCCTTGTACTATGTAATGAGTGTCAGCGTAGGAGAGTGGTAGTAGTCCCCAACATGGGGGACTTACTGCTGGATGTTATGTCACAACATGTGGGAGCTTCCAGGGTAGCCAAATGAGCGATCTCTCTTTTCCCGAGCAGGACATTGCTCTACAAATCAAGATGTGAATGCAGGTCAGTACTTCTTCAAACAAGACTCGAGTCAGACAGGGCCTGCCTGTAGTTCGCTTCACGCACACACCCGGTGCTGACTTGTCGGGCACCACGGGAGTCACAGTCCACTTGCGGATATCACCAAGCAGAGTTCCTCCCATAACAACCCACTCACTCACTCAGCAGTGGGTGGCTAAAGTGATTCAGAGAGCAGCGCAGAGGGCCTAGAGTTCACTAGAAAGACGTATGATGGTGAACACGTGAGCACGACCAAACACACACACACACACACACACACACACACACACACACACACACACACACACACACACACACACACACACAC
>JABJVR010007293.1:0-11666 GCA_025773905.1 Chitala chitala | reverse complement strand
TGCAAGACGACCAAAGAATATTACAGAACTAGAAGCCTTTTGCAAGGAAGAATGGGAGAAAATTCCAAGTACAAGAACTGACAGACTTTTAGCTGGCTATAAAAAGCGTTTGCAAGCTGTGATATCTGCCAGAGGAAGTGTTACTAAGTACTGATTATGTAGGGTGCCCAAACATTTGCACAGTGCCACAATAATGTTTTTTTGTTCAATTTATGGCATAAGTGACTATACATCAATGTTTGTTGAAAATTGAGTTGAAAATTTTTTTTCCATTTCCTAGAGAGACTTAACATCTTTTCAATTAATCACCAACATCTGTTTATCATGGGGTGCCTAAACTTTTGCATAAGACTGTAGTTGATCTTACATAATACATTTATAAACACCTTTCTAGACACCCAAGGACATGGTACAAAAGAAGAATCATTTAACCAGGATCAAAACTGGATTAACCAAGTGTATACATGACTTCATGTACAAAGCTGTCACCACTTTTTATCTTAGGCCTCTGTATCCTTCTGCATGAAAACTCAAGCAGTGTCAGCATTATGAGTAACTATTGCCAAGGTCACTGTGCTGCCAGTATTGCAGGATGGACCCTTCATGATGTAATGGGTAACAGTGGCAAACAGATGGCTGAGACTGTTAGAACATGTTGGCAGCAGCTGGTCCAAGGACATTTGAAAATGTGTTTGAACATAAGTGAAGAATGAAATGTATTTTTTAGCCACATATTAGAATTGTAAAAGGGAAAGCAGACATACATACTGAAAAATAGGGTCAGAAAGACAAAATGGTTAAAAAAAAAAAAAACCCACCTTGTGTAAACTGCACATGTAATATATTGTACGGGATATTTACAGTTAATGTTCTGTGTGTCTACTGGGACCAAGTGCCCCACATTGGGTTGAGTGAGTCAACTGGTAGTAAGGTTGCTATATGCACCAACATGCTTTATTAAAAAATAAATAAAATAACAGGGCATTGTTGAACCCACAAGCACTTGCCGTTATTTGGACTCCACAACAGTGGCAGAGCTGATCCATCCATCACTGAACTGAGTCTCCTTTATAGGGTTGCCAGTGACCCAAAACATCTCACGTTGCCTAGGGCACAAGGCTACCAAAGTGCACGCATGCCACACAAAGGACAACTTACGTTGGCCAATTTATCTAATTATCACATCTTTGGTGTGGGGGTGGTAACTATATAACTGGAACAAACCCCAGCAAAACGCAAAGTCCAAAATCATTATTAAAGTCATAAAAAAAAAAAAAAAAAAAAAAAAAAAAAAAAGTATGAGAAGAGGAGGAAAGTGAGTGATACACTTGAATACCAACTTACAGTATGAAATCAACTTCAAGAATCAGAACACAAGTATAATATTGTTCAATTATCCATTTATTCAGTCATTAACTCACTTTCATCCTGTAAGCCCTTAAGGCCACTTAATACTAGGAACAAAGATCATGTTTCCTTGACTGGAAAACATCTGTAGCTGCAGAAGTGTAAATATAAAGTTGGTTTGATCAATATCATTGTCAAATCTAAGTAATCATTAAGAATATGCAATGGCTGTAATTCAGAACACCTATTAGCTAAAATAGAACGGCAATGTATGTAGGCTGCAATGAAATTGGACCAGTAAAAAGTGCTATTTAAGGTCTTTGTACAACTTAGAATAAAAGCACAAAGATGAAATACTGTAATGTAACAGAAAAGGTAATTTATGCATAAAAATGTCCTCCTCTGTGCTTTGTGGGGAAGACCAGATGGAATACAGTGCATTGACAAATAAACCTTGCATGCTTGTATTTAAATCACCAAAAGTAATATTTATGCTGTATACTGATTCAAAATACATGTTTTTGTATCAAATATGAATCACTACAAAAATAAGTGTAATATCTCTAAAAGTGTCACTTATTCCAACAGTTTTCAGTAGTTGGTCTTTTTGATTGTGATCTTTTGGAACTTCAAAATTTTATAATCACCAATACCTAAAAGAGAAGAATCAGTTACACAATGGTAATACCTCCAGAACACATTACAGTTAAATACTGCAAAAACTGATTTATCACTGATATTATCCTGAATAAATTACTAATTGTAATTTATACAGGTGGTCTGTACTGTACAATTTATCAACAGGCTGAATTTAGAAAGAACATTATGCAGAGATGTACACACAAACATCTGTTATGGCTTCATCTGCATGAATGCATGTCCACATGTGCACAAAGCAAAATGTGTAAACATTTAAAAAGGCACTAAAAGTCAATTACCAGTTTTAGAGCTTTGTTGGATTGAGGCGTGTGTGTGTGTGTGTGTGTGTGTAAGAGACAGGCTGCTCCCACCTTCATTAAGTGGAATGCCATCAGAAGACAGGTGCCAGTAGCTGCGATCTGATTGGCGTGCCCGGATCCCGTTCACCTCGCTAAGGAAGGGACCCCACAGGCTAGACTCGGTCTGAAACCTGTGAACAGGGGCAGAGGGTAAAACGCTCCATACACTCTTAATGCACGACGTCAGCTGTGGGTGTAGAGGGGTCTCTACATGGGTATTATGACACTGCTAACCCTATTAAATCAGTGGGGGAAGAAAAAAAAAAAAAAAAACACCATGTGTTCTGCTCCACTTTACAGCCCCTTTCAGGTTAAGGTGCTCTTAACAGGTGGTCACCAGAAAGAACTGAGGTACATTACAACAATTTGTCACCCACACAGCAACAGAAAAGGTTTTTCCTCAGGTGAAGTACTTTGTGAACAGTACGATACTCACGTGAAACCCTCTTGCTTCTGCTGTAGGAGGGTCAGAGCCTCGAGAAGAGACGATCCCTTTGGAACCTCAAAGTCCTTCACCATAGAGTAGCCATCGGAGTCAGTCACCTCCACTCTCAGAGCCACATTCTCAACATTAAGCGGCACTGTGGGGGAGGTTTCCTCTAGAACCAGGCTGTCTGTGAGGTGAGCCAAGGTCATGAAACAGCATTGTCACAAACAGATGAGTATGGAAAATAAGATGACATATGCCACACTGGCCCATACCATCCTCATTGTTGCACTGCTGCTCTTTGACCTGCAGGTAGGACCTCTTCTGGAGAGCAGGCAGCATCTGGGAAATGGCCATGGGATTGTGGTAGATGCCATTCCTCGCACTAGTTCTCAGGGCCTCCATTGAAGCAGAGCACTTGGATAGTTCACTTCCCATTGCCAACAGGGCCTGAAACACACACACATACAGCCATGGCAGAACACAAGTGGATGCAGGTCGATCCAGAGAGATGGACTAACTAGTGTAGCATTTCTGGGTGAGTACAATACAGCCATGTTATAACAAACCACCCAAAGCTAGATCAGCAATGGGTGGTTGCTGGATCACCACAGCCATGTTAACAGTTCTTATGGCCACATGTAGTACTGGTTAGTGAACCTGTACATCTTCCTGACACAAAAACATGGCAAGTTCTGTTACCATGTATAACATTACAAGCAGGTTCACAGTATAGTGGTTCACACACCTCAATACAGATAAGGCAGATTAAACTTAAAATGCTGTATTGGTCATGAGTTATTAATACAAAGTGAAAAAACCAGTCAACTTTTTCAAGCACAATGAGGACACTATAAAAACTCAAAGATTCAATGGTGTTACATTTTAATTGCCTAATTCAAGGCACTGATATGGTACCGATTACAAAGAGGAAAACTTAAGTCACTTTCTTACATTTTCAGAAGATGAACTTACATGAAATGTGTCCTTTTGCTCCAATTAAAAGCAAAATTTTAGAAGTCATGACTGTTATATCCAAATTTAACACAGGGCATGTTATCAAACCATAGCGGATTTTGTAACATACCAATTTCAAAACAAATTTATATCATCCAACTTTAAAGAACGGCCTCTAGCATCTGTATGCAAATGTCACCACAACCAAGTTGTCTAAAGTGTTTTACAATGTTAAGGAAACAGTGACACCAACCATAACAATTAAGCATGCAAGCACAACTGAAATACAGAAAATAAACCTTATAAATTTACAAAGATGGTAAATGGCCACCAATAATTAGGTCAATTAGTGAATATTAAAAGCCTTAGCAAAGAGCAGCATTTTGAGATGCTTAATGACAGTTACCAAATTTAAGTGGTAACTCATTCCAGAGGTTAGGTATTGTAATAGAAAATGCACTGTGCCCCTGGTTTTTAGCATAACCTTTGGGACTGGTCACCAGACTCTAGGGCTCTTGTTGGTTAATATAGTTGAAGATTAACTTTACCCCTGGGTAAATGTCATGTAACACTTTGCAAGTTAAAAGCAAGGTCTTAAATTCAGGTCTGAGTTGTACAGGAAGCCATTGCAAGGACTGTAAAACCAAGGTGATGCACGGATTTGATTCTTGGTCAGGAGATGAGCTGCAGCATTCTGAACCAGATTGGAACTGCTCTAGTAGATTACAAGTATAATGAATTATAATAGTTGTCTGCAGGTGATAAAAGTATGTACAAGTTTTTCTAAGTCCTTCCTCAATAAAACTGATTTAATCTTCAGTTTTTTTCCCCAGCTTTGGCAAATATCAGTCTTCGAAAAGAACATTCTGTGGTGAACTTCAGTTCATCTACTATAAACCTTAGGGTTCTGGCTGCAGAGTCAAGTCAATTTTGGTATTTATCACCATTTACCCAAAACAGTAATTGTCCCATCTCCCCTTAAAATAATTTACTGGACAACCAGGCTTTCACATCAAACACTATGATATTGGAGTAGTAGTTTCCGATTTGAGGTACATAAAAATCGGCATGAAAAGGGGAAAACCCAAAATTTCCAAAAAAGATTTCAGGCAGGAGGCAGAATATAAAATGAAGTGGGCCACGAACTGCACCTTGGCAAAAACCATCTCCACTGCACCTAGACTGATCTCTTACCAAAGAACTCAACAGAAACCGCAGTCAATAAGGTGAGCTCTAAACCAGTCAAGGGCAGAGCCATGATCCCAACATCATGTTGCAACACCTGAAGCAGTTCATGATCAACAGCTGCAATCCAGCAACATTACTGTATTCCCTGCACCAGTATAAACAGCTGTGGTGGGTTGGTGCCCACCCTGGGTGTTCCTCGCCCTGCGTGTTCTGGGATGGGCTCCAGGCTTCCCCACAACCTCACCAGGATTAAGCAGTATAGAAGATGACTGACAGTATAAACAGGCAATTTAAAACTTTTAAAATCACTGATAAGGTATTGTGAGAGGTTCTAAATCCAGACTTCTATGCCTCAAATACTATTTGAAGCAATATAACAACTTAGACGGAGACAAATTTTCTCAAAAAAAAAAAACTTGCAGTTTTGAGAAAGGTCTAAAATTCCACATTGTGGGGTCTAGGTTGGGGGTTTTTTTTTTTTAAGGCACTACCACTGAATACTTTAATGAAGGGATAATTCCACCAAGACTCGTATTAGAGAACCACTACTTCCTAGTGTTAGATCCACACTATTGCAGGGTCTGCTGGATGGCAGAGACATTGCCACCGATGTGACTGAAGGAGTGACATCGGTTGGTAGTTCATCTGTCATTGGACACACCCAAGCACACGCATGGCAATTTGAAAATGCCAATTAACCTAATCTGCATGTCTTTGGACCATGGGAGGCAACCAGAGAACCTGGGTGAAAACCCACCAAGCATGCAGACTCTACACACAGGCCTGAGGCAGGAACCAAATTCTAGACCTGGAGGTGCTAACCACCATGCCACCTAATTTGAGAACTACTAGTCCAACATTATCAAAAAAAAAAAAAAAAAAAAATCTTTAAATCACTGAAGGAATAGTATCAGTGGGACAATGAGAACATTGCAAGGTGATAACATTTAAGTGCTGATAATGACACAAGCTGACAGCAGTAGAGTGCAGTTTGGCAAGTACCAGGAACAAATCATAAGAAGGTAGAAAGAATCTGGAATATTTAATTTTAAGTTCTGAAATGATTCATAGCTTATCAGTTCACTACATTTTAGTTTTGGTGCATTTAACAAGGAATTTATTGTATTAATGTGCAGATTATTAACATCTCTTAATTACAGAAATTTCCTGTTCTCAGCGTGAATAAGCTGATAGGACTCACCTCCATCACCAAATATAAAGCTGAGTATCAGCATACATGCAGATATAACTTGAACTTTTGATACAATTTAACCAAGTTTCCCTGCTCAGCTCTTACATACTGACAGATGGGCAGTCCATATGTGTCCAGCCTATTACCTGCACTGCCAGCCCGGTGCTGAACTCATTGCCCATGTGTCCATCTGGTCGCTGTGAGTCCTGAAGCTTCTGTTTCACTGTGTGGAGGGCCTCTACAAGCTCAGGGTCATCATGCCCACAATCTGATTTCTTCACACACTGTAGAGCCATTCCTGCCATCGCCAGCGTGTCTATGAAGCAGACACCACCATCACCAATTTACTGACGTTGGGCACCCCTATGCACAGGGAACTAGGGGTGTTTGGACATTCAAAGTGTTCACACATCAGCCTTGACTGGCACAGATCTTCACACTAACCATCAACAATGTTCAAGTAAACAGGATTTAAAGCCAGGTATTTAAGATGACAACCAACTATAAATCATTGTATGTCAGCATTTAATGTGAGCTCACTCCAATGTTTTTAAATGGAGATCCATGGAGTTATTTTCTGACCTTCCAGCCATGCACTCTGGAGACTCACCAATATCCTGGTTCTCTCCATGCTTCACGTTTCCATGCTTAACCGCCTGAACCAGCTTGTTTCTCACATGTAGACTCACCCTCACGCCACTTACACACTGTGCCAGAATCCCAAGGGAGTATTGGTAGTAGTTAGTCAAAGGGCGCCTGGTGACTATGAAGGCCAGAACACAGATGCCATAGTGAAACCAGGGTAAGAACAAATGAAACACATGAATCACTCTTTACTCACAAGTCAGAAGTACCACATGGATTATTTAATTCTGAAAGCACTTAATTTGGGACTAATATACATTCTTGACAAGACATAACTTTTGGAAAGTGAGCAGATTAAATTTCACATTAACACTTGCAGGCTGAGACAGGAAGAGTGGTAAAATGATTTAAAGAGGTACAACAGAGAATCAAAGGAGCTCACCAGTAATGTGCTCTTTCTCTTGTTCCACCTGCTTCTTCAGCTGGTGGATGAGGCTGTCATGATTTAAAGTGACAGTGCTAAGGTCATAGCAGGAGGCCTTCAGAGCCAAGATGTACAGAGCCAGGAGGCCAGTCACTGGCTGCCCTTTGGTGAGAGAGCTTCAATGATAACAGATACCATATTGTTAGAACAGTCTGAGCCTTGAGGAAAGTCATCTCAGTTCTTTAGATAAGAGGTACCAGAGTCAGAGATAAGAGTCAGGCAATCAACCACATGTTGCTTGGCTAATAATTCACTGCAGCTTCTATTCAAGGTATGAATTATTCTCCAGATGACAGGTGTGGACATCCTTGCTTCAGAGCTACTGCTAAATAATGGAGAGAGAAAAAAAAGAAAAAAAAAAAAAAAAAAAAAGACCTCTACACACCAGTGAAAAGTTTGTTTAACCATTCCAGGGGATTTTGTAAAGTAACTTCAGTAAGAGTACATACTTCAATACCAACTGTGCTAAAAAGAACATTACCTTTCAAGTTGACTATATAGTTTAGTATTGAGCTTCTGCAAACTGCTGTTTTCAATGGCATGATTGTGGTAGGCGGAAAGGCGCAAGGCAAGGTGCAGGCTGGGATTGGGGAGGTCACTCTGGTCCTCTACTGAACTCAGAATCTTCTTGTTGAGGGAGAGAATCAACTCATGTTCACTACTTGAAGGATCTACACAAAGAAAAAAGATTGTGACTACACTGGAGAAAAGAAAAAAAAAAAAAATTTAGGTACTAGCTGGCAAGTACAAAATGGTGACTTCCCCTTGGTTCTTACCCCTCATTTTTTAAGCCTACAGACTGCCATAAATATGACCACAAGCTTAGTGCAAGTATTTCTACACACAAAGAACATTTGCATCTTACCACAGATTCAATTTGTGTTGCTTCAATAAGCATTTCCAGTTCAAAGTTTAACATTGCTGTTAAAAGACTTTTGCCTGGAGGTTTTAAAGCAAGTGATCTTGCCTACCATGACATCAATACAACAGCAACTCAAAAACCCCATGCTAAATCAGCAGAGATTCACTAGCAGTTATGCCACCACCTCAAGCAAAGCCAGTTTTTTTTAATACCATCCTCACTTACCTGCATGTAAACCTAAAAGGTTTTCAGTGCAGACAGTACAAAATTGACATTCCTAGTACTTTTAAACCAGCAAGCAATTATGACTAAAAATGGATCATCCAAACTGTAATTAACTTTTGAGTTAACGCACAATATATCCTGAAATATATGCAAAACCAATAGTGACTGACCTTGGCTTTATTCTGTCAGTTAAATTAGTTTCACAAGCAGGTATGAGCTCATCTGCTCAATGCTCAAATGCCACACCTTTGCTGAAGAGACAGTACTTGTTTCTGTAGTGGTTCTTTTATTAACCTTTATGCTACATAAAGTTCCTATCTGCACAGGGTCAGCATGACCCATCTTGTCACAGCAAGGTTTCTAGATAGGTCATCACATCAGCGAAGTCACACATACAGACAAAGTACACCAAGTTTCAGATCACATGACTAAACTCACAAGACAATACAAATAGCTGAACAAGCCAACATCAGCTTTAACAGCTAAATGACCTTCTGCTCCAACTGTTTATATTATGAATATACTAAAAAAAAAAAAAAAAAAAAAAAGACTAAAAGCTAGTATTCTGATATTCCTGTAGTGCATGTAATAGCTCAATTAAAATGAATGTTTATAACTTTGACAGAACTTGCATAAAAAAAACAAACCCCAATTACCATTCAAAATGATTTCACTTTATCGAAATGTCACTAAAACATTAACGAGAATTCAGTCAGACGTTTCGTTCATGTGATCTAGACCGTTGTTAAAGTATTTCAAGAACATTAACAAAGGATGACAAAACAAGCATTTTCTGCTTGGTACCTTTACTAAAAATGGAGCTCCCATTTAAGGAATAAAAGTTAACTTCAGGTAAAGAATGAGAGGCGAGTTGGGATTACCGCATTGTTCGCCAGTAACCAAGGCGAAAACTGCACACACGACGACGAAGAAAAAGTCCATCTTCGTGTCACCTAGAAGAAATAATCAAACGGCTTCTTATTCTAGGCGTCTGCAGTGCCATATGACAAAGTGCTGGGAAGCAGCGTGGAGATAACAGGAACAAGCTGGAGTTACGAAAACACTTTCGGTATTCACTGTTGCTTTCAAAATAAAAATTCGGTTGCGATACAGGAGTAAAATGCGAATTACACACGTTTGCCAAACACTATTTTTAAATTAAGTGTACACATTTGTTAATGAATGCGTTTGTCACTATATTCTCAATACATTCAGATGTTCTGTAAAATATTGGCCATCTTTTCAAACATTATATACAAGCGCTGGGGAAATCAATAAGTTAATTTGTGATTGATTTTTTTGTACCGATTAATACGGCGTCGTACTACTGCTACCATTCAAAAATAAAATTGTCATTTTTTGTTTTAACATAAAACATTTCTCGTTATAACACAAACTCTTTTGAGCTGTAACGAGACGCGTTTACGTTTTAACTCAAAAGCGGTACTGTATTATAACGTAAAACGTTCACGTTTCTTCAAAAAAAAAAAAAAACCAACGGCAGTTTTGCGTTATAAAACAAACTGAACACTTTGTACAAAAACGTTTAAAGTGGTCATATGGACAGATACTCCCATATCCGCTGTGGATTTTTGCAGCTCCCTATGTGTTCCTTACCCTGCAGGGGATTTTGTTGCATCGCCTGCCTAGTCTGAGTTTTGGTGGATTACCTCCTCTCGTAGGGTTTTTAGCAGCGCTATAGTCTTTCAATTTCGTTACAACCATACGCCATGTGCTACGCAAACGTTGGGACGTTTATAACCTACCTCTATCTCTGATCTTGTTTATCTTCATGACTTACTGGCGTCAGACAAGGAGGATTTATACTGTATACATCATGTGACTGATCATATGACACTAACTGCACACAAGTGGGCCCGAATCAACTAAGTACAGACTTCTGAAGGTAGTTGGTTCACCACATCTAATTTACGAGTTTCATAGCAAATCGGGGTAAATACGTATGTCCCCTTTAGGTTTCTGTTTGTTTGCCTTAATTATTGTTTGTGCCATATGTCATAAGGGGACTTATGTGAGCATGCGTGAGAGAGTGCTTGACGGCGAAGGGGGGGGTTACGACCGTTGTGTAGTTGAGCCCCCGTTCCATGTGTTCACATGAGAGTTGTACTGCCAAGAGTTCTGACAATAAAACTGAATTAAAAGTAAGCCACTGCTCGATCATTCTACACCATATATCTGGCATCGCTGATCAGAGGGGACTAATCAGGCTGCTGTCCTGCCTACATGTTCATACTCTACTACTCTATGGTGCTGTGTCCTTATTACACAAAGCGACGGCGGCGTATTGATACATAAAAACGTATTTGAACAATAAAAAGTAACACCCTGTACAGCCTCCGCGCTGCTTCAGTTCTCCCCGGGTCTGTGGCTCATACGCACCACTAAATACGCATTAAGATGTAAGATCATTTATTTGCACTAACAAATAAACTTTTATTATAATATTTGGCTAATAATATCCGTCGATGTTCATCAAATACTTCAACTCTCGTTTCGTTTTATTTAAGTGTTAAAGCATAACTGACAATGTCAATTATTTCGTGCTATTTGAATCTGAGTTACGATTCTACCTCGATTATTATTGGCGTATAGGATTATTACCAGGGGTGTATGAACCCGGGGTGTTATAATTGATACCTGAGGGACCACGGGCATTTTCATACATAACACATGATATGAAAACATGAAAGTCACTCCAAACTAGAAAAGGAAAGTAAATATTATGGGTAATTTTATATATGTTTTTAACTACAATCAAGAACCCAGCCACCAAGGCGCCGGCCCCAAACCCGGATAAATGGAAGGGCATCTGGTGTAAAACCTGTACCAAATCAAACAAATTTTCCATATCAGATTGGTCGAGGCCCGGGTTAACAATGACCACCATCAGTACTGTTGACCAATAGGGTACTGGTGGAAATTGGGCTACTGTTGGGCAAAGGAGGAGAAAGAGAGGTGGGAAGGCATGATTGGAAGAAGCAGGAGAAGAGGAAGCAAAAGAGTGTGGAAGTAAAGGCAGGAACCCTGAATGTAGTCACTATGACAGGTAAAGGGAAAGAGTTGGCTGACATGATGGAGTGGAGAAAAGTAGATATATTGTGTGTTCAAGAGACAAAGTGGAAGGGCAGTAAAGCAAGGAACATTGGAGGTGGGTACAAACTGTTCTACCATGGTGTGGATAGGAAAAGAAATGGTGTAGGGATAATCTTGAAGGAAGAGTATAGTAAGAGTGTACGAGAAGTGAAGAGAGTATCTGATAGGATGGTTAGTGTGAAACTTGAAACTGAAGGGGTCATGTTAATATCATCAGTGCATATGCTCCACAAGTGGGATGTGAGATGGAAGAGAAAGAACATTTCTGGAGCAAGTTAGATGAAATG
>JABJVR010007292.1:0-11667 GCA_025773905.1 Chitala chitala | reverse complement strand
ATTTACAACGTATTTGTGTGAACTGTGAAATTAAGTCATGGATAGTTGCAACTAACTATTGTTGGGTGATTGTGTATTGTGTTTACTACATTTATCAGACTAATGCAGAGTTGCAATGCAAGCAGATCAGCTAAAAGCACTTGGATCTATATGTAATAATTAATCAAAATTAATCGATTAAATTTTTTTTTTTTTTTTAAATTAATCAAACAAGAAAATTTTAATTAGTACCAGCCCTAATATATATATATATATATATATATATATATATACAATGCCTTGGCCAAAGAACTGCTGCTGTCCTTCTACAGATGCACTGTTGAAAGTGTACTGACATACTTCATCCCAGTGTGGTTTACCAGTTGTACTGTTCAGGAAAAGACAGCGCTACGGAGGGTCATCGACACAGCACAGAAAATTATTGGCTGTGCTCTCCTGTCCTTAGAGGAGTTGTTCAGGACCTGCTGCTATAGTAAAGCCTGCAGTATCCTGAAGGACCCATTCCATCCTGCACATCACCTGTTCCAACTGTTAGCCTCAGGGAGACGGTATAGGGCAATAAAAGCCAAAACAAACAGAGTGAAAAACAGCACATAGCCCAGGGTTGTGGCAATAACAAATGAGCACGTAATTTAATGGTAGTACATAGGTTTTTTAAAGTTATTTCATTGTTTACATAGGTACTGTTTTTCTATTGTTTTTCTTAAGTTATTTCAATGTTCTTGCTCCTTTGCACTACACTGAATGGGATTGCACACAATTTCGTTGTACTTCTGTACAATGACAATAAAAGATTCTGATTCTGATATAACCCAAAACAGGCAGGCCTTCTGTGTATAATGTGAACCAAGCAGGTTGGTTCACTGTGATGAGCTCATTAACAAATAGCAGGATGATGAAAAGCAGCTTGCTATACTGCCAGACTGCACGTTTGCAAACACGCAACATCTAACAGGTAAAGAAGCGTTAGAGATGGGAAACAATCAGTAATATTTATTTTTAAAAAGTCGTGAGCTAGGCCACAGAAGTGCTACCAAGTGTCAAAGAAGAAGTGAAAATCAGCTGTGGTGTGTCATGACATGGGGGAGTGTGTGAGGAAGGAAGAGGGAGGGAGAAGGAAGTGAGAGAGGGGGAGCCAAGCGCTGGCCTCATGTAAAGCACCATGAGTGCAGACTGCAGGAGTGGTGTGACTCTTTGATTTTTCATCACATTGTATGTCATTTAATGTTTGGCTGTAATAGCACGCAGTCCAAGCTTGTAGTAGGGGGCACAAGTAATGGATTTGGGGCTGTTTGCAGGAACAATTCAAATGGTTCGCTCACAAATGCACACAACAGTGCTTAAGACTTCAGTCCAAATTTTTTCTTGTCCTCTTTTGTTAGACTTAAGATTCTCTGTCGTGTGAATCATACATTTGTCTACAGATAGCCATCCAAAATAATGCACATTTTTGTCTGACAAAGGTGTCATGCAGCCAGCCAATAACACCAATTACTGTCATTCCACGCGTTTTCATTACCGCTCCTGCTACGATCAGTTATCACACACACCCAATCTGTGTGTTCTGTCTGTGTGTATATCTCCCAGTGTCTCTTCAGGTTCCTAGTATAGCCTTGCCTTTCCTGTGTGCTCTGCTCCTGTGTTTCTTTTTGTACTGATTTCCTGATTTAATTTTTTCCCCTTTTGTTTCTGGTTTCTGGTTATGGACTTGATTCTGGGCAGCGTTCTACCTTTGGTGAAGAAAGGCTCCGTTTGTGACCTCTCTTTTGGTGTCTGCATGTCATTATATAAGGTTTAGGTTTTTTAAAAGGGTCTCCTTGGGTTCTCTTAGAAGTTACTTGCTCGATAACAGAAGTGTTCTATTATGAATTTGTACAGTCTCAAGTTTGAGCGACGAAAAGCTTCTCACACTCAGAATTTTCCCATTTACTCAACATTGATGTATTTGGCCAGCAACTAATTTCTGTGTTTTTCTTCTGCGTGTGAGTGTGTGAAGCAGACGCTTCATCACCAGGACAACCGTACAGTGTTACTGAATGAAGGTTAGAGAACTTTATTGTTCTGCCTTCTATTTTTATACTATTTTTTTATATTTTTTGAAAAATACATGTTAAAGTGTGAAAGTCATTATTGCTTTGTTAATTATTTAATTGACATTGATTGTTTTACATACTTTGGCTTGAGAAAAGAATTACCATACAGGTTCCAGGACCAGGCATGGCCTGTAGTCCAATCCTTTGACTGGCAGTGTATGTTAGTGAGCTCTTCAGGCATAGCTCATGAAATAAAACATATTGCAAATGTGTAGACCGCAAATTACTGCTTGTGACAATAATGCTTGCCATTGAAAGGTTACCCCGAGAAAAACATTAAACAATAGTTTTTCTATATTTTTGTGTTCCATGGGTCAATGAAAACCAAAATCAATGTGTTCCTTGACCAAATCGCTGAGCACACCCTCAAAGGGTAAAGAAGATACAAAGACATGGATACAGACACAAACAGAGGCTGTTTACCCACTTTTAGACACTGCATTGGGTATGTATGGACTCTGAGTACTGGGACGGAGGGGAGTTGGATAATCTCTCTTTCACAAATTGTTTTCACGGTGCAGCTACCCCCACCCACCAAATGATGGAGCATGTATTACTGCGTGCTCTGTGATCACTCAACATAGTGTGTGAAATACTGTGAGCTCTGTGATCACTCAACATAGTGTGTGAAATACTGTGAGCTCTGTGATCACTCAGTGTAGTGTGTGAAATACTGTGAGCTCTGTGATCACTCAGTGTAGTGTGTGAAATACTGTGTGCTCTGTGATCACTCAGTGTAGTGTGTGAAATACTGTGAGCTCTGTGATCACTCAACATAGTGTGTGAAATACTGTGAGCTCTGTGATCACTCAGTGTAGTGTGTGAAATACTGTGAGCTCTGTGATCACTCAGTATTGAGCACGACTATTCAGCTTCAGAAGGTTCAGGGGCCACAAAGCAGAATTTCTTTTAACATTTGAATGTTAGCCCTTTTTCTCATACCTAGTATTCATTCAGATACACTGATTTATTTGTGACTTCAGTGAAAGCCAGTTATTTTCCCTCTGTTTTTAAAAATCCTTTTAAATGTGAGGAAGGGGCTAAACAGGGTATTAGTATTTCCCTCTTTAGGTGTCAATGTTTAAATGTGGATTTGTGTTGAACATGCTTTTCGGTGAAAAATAAAGTTCCTGTAAATAGGCTATTTATAGCCTAAAAAGTAAGGTGATCAAAACTGCACCACAGGGCTGCAAAGCGACGTCTTATGGGCTGCGTGTGGCCCATGGGAGGAGCAGTCCCGGTACAGTTCCTGTATTACTCTGTAAGTGCTCAGTACATTCTGAGCACCAGCTGTCCACTGCTGGAGCTCAGACAGAGGTGGAGAGAGAGGATGAACACAGTACACAGTGTTCACTGTTTCTCATTCAGTCCCATTCTGCCCCCCCACTCCAGTGTTAGCAAAGGCACAGTACACACACACACACACACACACACACACACACACACACAGATACTCTGCATGACTACATGGTTCTGAACAGCACAACACAGAAAAGCCTATCAGCACAGCCTAAGGCTCATCATTAGGCAACGACAGGAAGATAGTCCACTACTGCTTGTGTGTGTGTGTGTGTGTGTGTGTGTGTGTCTATGTCTGTGTGTGTGTGGTGGGTTGTGGGCTCCTGCTTACTCATAATAGTTTAATTACCTAAGGCTGATCTCTCAGTCACCTCAGCTACAGTGTGTGTGTGTGTGTGTGTGTGTGTGTGTGTGTGTGTGTGCGTGGTGGGATGTGGGCTCCTGCTTCCATAGGATTGTTTAATTACCTCAGGCTGATATCTTCATCTCACCTCAGCTTTGTGAATCTCCTGCTTTAAAAATAATTGTAAAAGCTCAACCCCCTCCTATAAGGTCACCTCACTACTTGTGCCACACCCAGCAGTGTCACACAGTGACTGCAGGTCACCTAGCAACCACATCAGTTAGGTCAGGTCACTGCGTGTTTTATTGGAGCTTTAGTTGTCACTCTGGCCAATTTAACCACTGTCCTGTTGTGGGTGGTTCCATAAGAAATGTACCATACAGCACATAGTAAGCTGAAGTTATCTTGGCTGAACTTAACAGTAATAACAGTTTTACCTTCATTTTGTTAATCTACCATATATACTTGTGTATAAATCGAGAGATAGATAACAGGGTCGACTTATCCATAAATCAGTATAGTTTGTTTAACACTTATGGACACAGAATTGGCCTATATTGTGTTTTAATTGTATTTTAATGGGTGAAACTTGACACAGTACTGTTGAAGAGTTATGGATTTTTTTAGTAATATCTATATACTGCAGGGGATTTGTTTACATTGTCGTTCAATATTGAGTTTAATGTTGCTTTCACTGTGAGGTAGTGAGCCAATATGACAATAATTAGCCAGAATTGTAAATTTGATTAAACTCAAATTAAAATTAGGTCCTTTTATGTAGCAATTGATATTGATGGTTATAGTTTAACATTAAAAACTAAACAGACTTTGAGGCATTTGATGACCACTGTCAGATTTAATTAATCTACTGCTGAAAATTTCTTTATTAGTAAAAATTAATGGTTACTCTTGATTATCATAAAATTATTCAGCCTTCTTGCATTTGTAAGGTAATATTTCATGGTACCTCATAGGATAGGATAGGATAGGATAGGATAGGATAGGATGTGGTTTTGTTGTCATTTCAGCTGTATAGAGTTGGTATGCAGTGAAACGAGACAACGTTCCCCCAGGGCACCAGGTGCTACATAAGAACAACACATAAGGACAACATGAAAACTACTAATAGAATATACAGGGTACACAAAGACAGCAAAGAGCAAGTAACATAATTAACTACTGCTAGACTATGTAGTGCAAACAAGAACATATTAAATATTGCTCAAGCATTATGATTGCCACACAAGAAGTTGTAGATCATTAAGCATGACCAGTTACCAGATTTGCATGGCCCCAGTTATTCTTAGACCTCAAATGTACCTAGTTTACCCAAATACTCTCCTTGACGTACCCACTGAAGATGCATTTCTTTGGTTTAGCCTACCACAACACTCTCTTTCATTTATCTTTCATAAATGCTGCTGGTGCTGCTGTACATGCCCGTATACCCATGTGACTGCCAATATGAGTCTTTATGCTGTGCCATCCCGTCTTTGACATTCGTTTCCCAACATGTCCACTTGGTGCCCATGTGAGCACCATCTGACACCAAGCGTAACCTTGTAGATGTGGCCTTCACCCAAGGGGTCCTGTCAGCTGATAGAGATGTACCCCTGCATCTGGCACACAGACGGACTTCACACTGACGTTCGGAGTTACACAGTCCTCATATTGATTCTGTACTGGATAATGTCAGCATGCCCATGGGGGTTAGGCCAGCCAGTTAATGTTGGAGCCTCCAGAGGTTTTTGGCTCTACATTCTGTGGAGTTTTGGTTTCTCTCCTCCATTGTCATCTGCGTTAACTTTAACGTTACCCTATTTCAACAGTTGGACTTCTTTAAAATAATTGTAATTTGTTTTTATAAAGCACCTTAAAGCCACTTTGTTGTGAAAGGTGCTGTATCAAAATAAACTGAATTATTCATGTTCACACTTGACGTTTTGTCCAGGCCACACAGGTCAGTGTGTTGCTTGGTTCAGCATTGTGTCCACCAGATGGTCCTGCCTCTCACGTTTCATTAAAATAAATTAATAAATGATATAGACAGAATTATTAATATGACAGGAGATGATAAACAGGCTCCAGAAATATTTAGTGTTTTGTGGTGTTAAAAATGTTAAATAGGTTTCCAAGATTATGTTGACTGTTTGTGTTTGTGTCCATGTGAGTGTGGATTTATTTGGGTCTTTTTAGAAAATTATAGAAGCAAACAGTTTTCTGACTATTACCAAGGAGGTAATAATTGCTCTTGTGTATGAAAAAATTACAAATCATTAATTTTTTAAACTTGTTTTAAATATTGCATGAAGTCCTGGACCTTTCAAATGACTGTGATTCTGATTCTATACACAATCCCTATCACAACTGACATTTTTCCTGTTTGAATCAGTGTAATAAAGTGCATTTGGATAAATTACATCAGAGAAATGATATCAGAATTCTATAAGTCTTGTAAATAGAACTAATAAATATTTTACTTTAAAAATATAGCCTATTGATGAGACTGTTTGCATGAAACTGTCACACCAGTTTATTATATTTTTTGCTTGTCACTGTCCAATCATTCACTTACAATCCATTGCAATACTGTATCCTAACATACATGGAGAGTCTTTGGAAAACAGTGAGCCAGTCAGACCAAACAATACTGGTTCAGTCAAAAAGGGATCCTGATTAAATAATTAACAGACAAAGTGGACCTTGGTCACATTTAGTCTATATTTCAATTGTGTAAAATTGCAGCAAAAAATACTGTTTCACACTAATGCTAATGTTAATTTATTTAGTGGTAACAGATTTAGAAAACTAATATACGCTATTAAGTTTGTGATGCCTCTGTGGGTAATATTTTTGCCTCATACCTCCATGGTTACAGGTTCAAAAGCAGCTCTTGGCACTGTATGAAGATTGCCTCAATTCTCTGTATTATTTGTGACTTTCTGATGGGCCCAAATATAGCTTTGATCAGACAAAGGAGCTAATTTAAATTTCCCCGAGGTGTCTGTGTGTCACAGCATCTCCCCTGAGCTGGGTCACATGTCTGTCGAAGTGGTGGCTGCAAGGATGCAAAATGGAAGAGCTCAGATTCCTGGCATCCAATACTTATTGCTATTGTAGTCTTAAATTGATGTATTAAATTTCAAATATAGTATTACTTAAATCTTTTGGGCACCTTCACATAACTCTGCATGTATTTGAATACCTGTACTCTAATCACCTCAGTGGCAGTAAAATCAAGAAATATTCATTTTACACCTTTATAAACAGTATAGATAAATGGTGAATGAATACAAAAATTACAACAATTGGGAGCACTTGTAATTAAGATGGTGCTGATGGTAATATGACTCATTTCAGAAGCACTCATATTAGCTCATAGCACTGTGTGCTTTTGTATTTTTAACTAGATCTCAGTTCTTCTGAGGTGTCACATTTCAAAACACATCTGATGAGCCGTGAGAATTTGTGTAATTCCGTGTGTTGTTTGTAAATCAGACTTTAAAGTCGTATTTTGGGATGTACTGAACACTTTGTGTTCAGTATTTGCTGCTGTCTTCTGTTTGTGCTCCTTGCTGAACATTATTATGATTAGCATATTTTCCATTATAGAGGTAATTTTCTCTTACAAAGTGAAAGCTGTAAAACAGTGTTTTATTTATTTTAAAGAAAAACTTGCAGATGAATTTGGATTAGGGTTAATCCAGCGTAAGAATATCTGATAATACAACGTATCTGATATTTATTGTTTTCAGTATTAATATTATTACACTGCATATATTGAATTATACTGTCATGCAGTGACATTTTGATATAGATTATGATCTTATTTTAGTTCTCTGTGTTACCAAAAATTGACACCCAGCCAATCTGGATTATATTGAATAATATATTAGGGTTCTATTATGCATTACTTTAATGTGATGTGAAATGCTTAAGGGCTTGAATTAATATTCTTGGACTTTTATTCAGAATATTTCAATGTCAATTGAGAGGCAGTAAAAATCAAATGTGACACGTGATTGAGCTCTATTAATATTCCTGCTTGGAGCAACGACACCTTCAAGAACAAGGAGTTCAACATGTTAAGTGATAATTGTTATTTTTGTGGAAAAGAAAGGGGGTCAATATTTAGGACAATGGATGCATTGAAAGTCAGTGAAGTGTTAATATTAAGGTTTAAATATGGTTGTGTGAAGAGCTAACAACAAATTGTTTAGATCAAGGGTGTCTGCATAGCTAATAAATAATACGCTATAAAGAAACTAATCTTACAGACAATTTTAGACTGTTCTCGACTTTTGCAGATGCTTTGTAATTCTCATCACCTCTTTAAAAATCTGATTCCTTAATTTTGAGCAAGAATGTAGTTTTAAGACAAAAAATCCTGTGGCCAAAGACCCTGTAATACACAAGTAAAAATAGACAGACAGACAGATGGATAGATAGACAGATAGATGACAGACAGACAGACAGATAGATAGACTAATAGATGACCAACCGACACACACACAGAATGGACAGACAGACAGACAAACAGAGAGATAGATAGACAGACAGACAAACGCAGAGATAGATAGACACAGACAGACAGACAGATAGAATGGACAGACAGACAGAGTTAGACAGACAGACAGACAGACAGACAGACAGACTTTATTCATCCCCAAAAGATACACCGGACTTTGTGACATTCAGGGTTGCTCTTGCTTGACAGAGTTCTTTCCATTTCTGATCCTTAAGTGTGTTAAACCTAGTGGTGGCTTACAAATACTGTTATCCTTTTTTTGAATATGGTATATAGTGAACTTTAATTGAACTTCCATTTTGTTTCTAATGGTAGGAAATAAATGTATTTTAATAAAAAATTTATGTCTTCTGTGGGATGCAAAACTATAGCTAAACTCAGCCATTAAAGGATGTTAGCTATATCCCTTTTAAGATGCATTTTCCGTGTAACTGATGAACAGGTTCTCTGCGACATACATCACCTCTAACGCTTACTGATTCTGATAATGTTGTGCCGTCTACATCACTGAAACAATGAAGATTTAAACACAGCAAGCATTTTTACCAAAAACATTGAACATATTTAAATATCACCAATTTTTTAAGTACATCTGAGCCTTAAAGGTACAATATGTTTTCAAGCAAAGCACATCTGAAGACATGTAAGCAGTGTTCACAACACAAGGAATTTCGTGTGCTACATACACAGCGTGAATGAGACACTATAGCAATGAGACAGTCTCCAATCACTGCTGCTGTCTCAGGGTTCCATTCTGTTACAGAAACTCAAACACACTGCCCTTGTGGACTGAATAGGCACTGTATAACTTTGCCCAGACCTAGATGCTCCTGAGATGTGTGCCCTCAGGAGAGACCTGAGTTTGAATAGCACAGCAAAAGATAACCAGGGCCCAATGCAAATATTTGAGAACAAAGTGGAAAAGTCTCAAGCACACCGTCTCTGCATTCTGAAGAAAATACATACACAGGCTGTATCATGACATGAACTTAACCATGTTTTTACAAAAAATATTTAATGTCAACGCTCAGGCACACAAAAACAAGTTTGTTATACGCACAATTTAAAAGTTGTCTTTCTCAAACACTAAACCAACCCTGTAGCCGAGCCACGGTATTTGCTGAAAGTTTTCTTCGGATTTGCATAAAATTTGCATTTGGAGGAGACACAAAAAAGAAGTCACCTACCTTACTTTCCTGGCTGTATGGCAACTGTTTACTCAAGTGCCAGCGTGAAATTTTAAATGACAAGACTCTTTATCATCAGTTAGTGACAGTTTTTGGGTTCTTTGAAGAGTCGGCTCTGCCAGTTGCGCTGGTCAGACCTGCCTGCTTCTGTATTCCCCCTCAGCGCCTAAAAATTCAGGAGGGCTGAGTGAGCACAGAGCACAGCCCTTGAGGGCAGAAGGAGCTGCAGAGTTGTTTCTATGTAGCACAGCCCCCGGTGAGGGGAGAGTGGTGACGCGGGGCCAGCTGATAGAGCCCACCCCTGCCAAGCACGAGCAGGACGCCTTGTCGTTACGACGTCCTTCCCACCTCTACTCCAGCCTTTCCAGAGTTCCGTGCTGCCCGTCTTCGGTTCTGTCTCTGGCTCTGCGGGAGCGAGTGGCTGGCAGGGAGAGCGACAGCTCACTTTTCTGGCTTCTGCTCAAACGTCTGTGTGCGTGTGTGTGTGTGTGTGTGTGTGTGTGTGTGTGTATCAGCCAGCAAACCCAGGGAGTACAAACGTGTCTCTCCATGGGGGCCTTTATGCCCCGCCCCCATATCTTCACCTCCCCCTTTTTCATTTTGATTTTCTTACCCCCCTTTCATTTCTTGCCTGATTACTACTAGTCTTTGTTTTTCTACAGTTTAGCGCCACTTCATCCTTCATTCAAGGCCCTTGATGTTTCAAGCTGTCCCTTTTGTAATAGTCCTAGTGTCCTTGAACATTTTTTTCCAAATTAAACAAACTTGTATGATAAACCTGTATAAGAGCAGGCTGAAGCTAACTGCCCCCATTGTTTGAGTCTTAACTGGACAGATACACAGTGATGAACTACTGGTGAAACGCAGCGGTGCAAGGAATATCGGCAGGTGTAAATTTTCAGTCCATCTATATGTGCCTCCTTTATCGGAGTTAAGCACCTTAATTATCTCTGGCACCTACAGTCAGCTGTTCGCCTAGGCAACCAGACAGCCATTATTATAAACCCTTCAAGTGTTTTGTAGGTCGATAAACATAAAGATTGGACATGTTGTAGATAATGCCACAACAACCTAACTTATAGTTTTAAATCTTCAAAAATAAGTCTGTGGTCTGTGGTAAATAGTACAATTATCTAAGTGTTTTTAAGTTGCTTTTGTTTCGTACCAACACCTGCCGTTGGTCTTCCAGTCTAGCTCCATTTGAAATAAGATTAATGCAGTTTTCTGTGGAAACGTCCCTTTGTCTTTTCATTTGAGCTCCCTGTTTTATACACATCAGTACACACACACGACACTTACAGCGCATTTACAATGACCTGGGAAGCACATACAGCCTTGTTCTGTGTTTGTTATGATTCACGTTTGTTTCAGGAGAGGATTAATAATCCTAGATTACTGATACGGATATCAAGTCCTAGGAAAGAGAATGGAGTGTGTGGAGGTAAGAAGACTATACAGATGATGCACAACCAAAATGGATTGTGAGCATTTTTTTTTTTTTGCTTTCTGGGTGGATTTGAATGCTTGTGCGCAATTTTGTGCAATTATACAATTATACTTATCACCATTTACGCCTGTGAAGTTATGCCAACAGACATACTGTAGCCTTTCCACTTATACACAATGAACCCATCTTAGAGCCTGAACACTAGTATGTTCGGTCATCCTCTTTATCGTCATTGAGCAAGCCACTGCACGTACAGGACACCTATAGTGCTCGTTAGGTGAGCCTGCATGGTAGCAGGGGACGTGGAAATGGAGATGTAGTGTAAATCTTGGCCTATGGCTGCCCATGAAGAGGAGGATCTTCTGGGGGGACATGTGATATGACCCTGAGAGACAGCAGAACTGGTACACACACCGTGGTGCACACACACCGTGGTGCACACACTCTGTGGCACACACTTTGTGGCGAAAACACTGCCAGAGAAGAAAGCCAACACTGCAAAGCAGAGATACAGCCAGAGAGACCCCCTGCTACGTGATTTTGAAAAAGCACCTCATCCAAATTTCACCCTCCCCTCCATCTCAAACTGCACAGAGTGCTGTCAGCACCCCCCCCACCTCCCCCCAGCCTGGCATTCAGATTAGCAGGTCTTGGCTGCCATGTTGGCTGGAAATGAAAAGGTTTTGAAAACTAAGGAGGGGGGGGGGGGGGGGGGGGGGGGGGGGGGGGGGGGGGGGGGGGGGGGGGGGGGGGGGGGGGGGGGGGGGGGG
>JABJVR010007291.1:0-11669 GCA_025773905.1 Chitala chitala | reverse complement strand
TGCGCTATTGACCTTGGTGTTTGTGTTCATTTTACCAAACATTTTTACACCTGTGCCCCATTTTTCCAAGTGTTCCATTTTTCCCCCCCCCCCCCCCCCAAAAAAACTAGCACTTTAATATTTGGTTGATTGCTGGTTGACCTGAATTTTTGCCTTATGCCTTCAAACTATCGTATTTGTGATTAATACATTTTATTAGGCAACCTGGGATCCTGTTTGCCTATTGCATCAGTTCTGTACCGTGTTCCTCAGAACGTAACAGAGCTTGATGTTGGTTAAAGAGAACGTGTGGAGCATGGGTTTGATTTGGGAGATGTGTGCTGTTCACACCGCCCTGTCAAACAGCTCGCCCAGGATTCCTTTCATGTTCGGCTCAGAGCCACATAAGGTTTTTGTCTTGTTCACCCTTTATCACACCAAACCTTGCAGTCTGGATGTTCTTGACACCTGTGATCATCATAAGGCTGAAGGACATGTTATTTTGGAACATGGTTAAAACAGAACCCCCCCCCCCCCCCCAACTCCAGCTTACCTTCATGTCGTGGTTTCTCCTGTCCTTTTAAATCCCAGCCTGCTTAACGTCTGCTTCGCCAGCACACTTGCTATTTTTACACTTCTGATTTAATTTTCCTTCTGCAAATGCAGCAGTTTACGAACACGACCTTTACATCATGCTGGTGGAAATTGTACTATAAATTTGAATTACGTTTGTTACACGCATCCTCAGATAAAACCATACAGTACCCTTTGGACGTGTATTTAATGCACCCCGAACAGTCACTTGGATTTTTATTTTTATTTATTTATTTATTTTTTTTTTCCTGGAACGATCTTACTGCAGATTGTCAAAATGTCAGCGTTATCCGAGCTTTCATTTGCTCACAAAATGGAATAAGCAGTGTCAGGTGTGGCCTTTCACCTTGGCAAAGGACAAGACGTTATGTGACAGTATATATTCTGCTTGGAGGGCTGTCGCACCACTTTGTCATGAATTCTTTCGCCCTGTCACTGACCGGCTCTGTCCGTTTACTCCGTCTGTCACGGCCACAGAGTCGCTCCATGCAAGACCTTTGTGTGAAAATCTGCAGCCTTGTAGAGCAGAATGGTGGTAATGTTTCAGGTACGTTCTTGGAGGTAAAACATTGTTTTTGTGGAGAAGTTGGAACGTCATTGTTTTTTGCCCAACTTGCAGGTTATTTTTGGTCCAAGTGAATCTCTGCCCCCTGCTTAGTGTCACACAAACCATGTGCCCTCTGCCGGTTGCCATCCAAGCTGCAACATCCCAGTGTTCCCTAAGAGTCCCTGGGCTCCATGGTACCGCTGTGTATCCCAGAGGTGAGCTATGATGGGACGCTAGGCTGAAGATGAATCAGTCCATACTTTCACTTTTATCCTCATTGCTCCGCTAACACCTTTGTGTGTATACACACACACACACACACACACACACAGGTAGTGTACAGGGGTAAAATCAGGTTTGTGCGTGTAATACAAGCTCAAACTAAGTAGACTTAGTTTACAGATAATTCACTGCTTTTCTCGCTTGAAAAACTTGGGGTTAGGGTTAGGGCCAGGAGAGGAGCTGGAGCTAGGGTTAAGGTTAGGGCCAGGAGAGGGGCTGGAGCTAGGGTTAGGGTTGGGACCAGGAGAGGGGCTGGAGCTAGGGTTAGGGTTGGGACCAGGAGAGGCGCTGGAGCTAGGGTTAGGGTTGGGACCAGGCAGGGTTGGGTTTATGCCAGCGCAAACCTGTTTGACAGGACATGTAACTGGAGAAAATGTACCAAAAACATAGACTGAGCAAAAATATAGTTTATGCCACTTTGTGCCAGCGTAAACCAGCATAAAGTTCATTAACTGGAGAAAATGGACCAAAAACCCACGGTTAAAACCGGTTAATACCACCTGTTGGTGTAAACCCTGCAACCCTGGTTTTTATCGTCTTAAAGCTTTTAAAATGGCTTTTTTTTTTTTTTTTTTTTTTTTTTTTTTTTTTTTTTTTAAGGTGGGATTTGTGGGAATTAAAATGTACAGAGAAAAACAGGGTTTCAAAAAGAAAAACTACCGTTTGTGTAACCTGTCCTCCTCTGTCTTGTGTTCTTCCTGCTTTGTGTGCACGTCATAACGGCCTTAATGTTCATCTGCTTTTAGGTGGTTATAAAAAAAAAAAAAAAAAAAAAACAAACTGATCATCCTGTGTAGCTTCTGCTTTCTCACACTACCCTCTGTAGCAGTGCTGTACACACGGTATGGGGATGGCTTGCGAGTCTCAGCCCTGGTTAGCGGAATTCATCCTAATATCACCCACGACAGGTTGGGGAACATTAATGGATGCTTTTTGTTTATAAAGAAAGTGAATTCTCCAACTCGCTGAATAACAGATTGACATCACGAAACAGACAAACTGTGTATTTAATATGATGCTCAAACGCTACTTTGAAAGAGGAAGAGACTGAGGTGAGGATGTAATCTTTCCCACTGTGAGACCCCCCCCATACATCTGTGCTGTGTCTTCACAGGTGAAACCCAAAAGCACCTGTAATTCAGAGAGCTGGAATGAGGCTAACTGAAGATACTCCATTGCACCTCATACCCCTGGACTTTCCCTCGTTTGTATGAACATTGTGGATCATCAGATCCATGAGGTCTCCTCCTCTTCAGCCTTCACTCACTCGTTTTATAAGACTGACATTTCATTTTTTAAACCCAAATAAACATTTTAGTGTGTTAGCAGGACACACACACACACACACACACACAGTTTATTTGTGCAAACTTACAGCTGAGCAGCTTAATATAGGATGGTGAAAGCCTTGTGTGAAAATTGCTTTATAATTGACAGTTGCTAATGTCATTAGAGACAGTTTGAACACTGAGTCAGCTTTGGAAAAGACTCGGTATCCAATACTGTTCTCTGATGTCTGTGTGTTGTGTGCTTTGTAATGCAGGAGAGCATGGCTCCTCTTTTACTGGTAGACAGTAATAGAGCTAGGAAATCTGTATCCATTATTCTGCATTTGCAGTGTTACTGTGCCTCCTCTGTTTACCAATTTTATTTAGAATTGGGTCCTGTACGGCATAAATTCGATCAGGTTTGTGAGGGGTTTTGTGTCAGTAAGTACTCCCTGTTTACCTGAGCCGGAACTGTAGGTATATTTCTGTATCTTTCTGAGAGGAGAGGCGTTGAGAGATGTTCAGGCAGACCAGTGGGCGGCAGAAACTCTGCACTTTAACACTCGCTGTTCTTCGAGTCTGAAACTCCATACTGGCCTCCACAAAACAGTCATGCGGTCTTCCTCGTAACCGTGGTTACACAGGTAATTGTACCAAAAGAGTTTTGAAGTTCTCCACAGGCTAACAGCTGAGCACTTGGAGTGAGTTTATGAGAAGATTATAATAGTAAAGTACTTCAGACACACTTAGCTTTGTCACAGTGAAAATGTACTGGATTTTTTCCCCCACTATAAATAATTGACTATTTATCAGGTGACACAAGTGACTTTATTACTCTGAAACACTGAAAATCTAAAGAGAAAACATCTTAACATTATACCTGTGAATATTAGGAATCGTTGCAAAACAGTTACTCATGAGACATACTGAATTTTAACTTAATGTTCTGTTACAGTTCAAAATTTAACAGTCCCAATGAAATTTGTTCAGGTTGTGTGTTTGTGTACAATTGAGTGTATGTGGGAGGAGAGTTAATTTGCCAGGGTAGCACTGAGTCAGTGTCTGAGTCACCTGTGATGTAATATGTTTTTTTTATATATTGTTCCACGACGGCGGTCAGTGGGTACTTCTTTGAGAAAGACACCCCCATCTGGTAATGCTGAGTCCCTGCATAAAGTTTTTGTTGCTGGCAAAAGATGAGGAAGCTTCACAGGGATTATTTTTTATTTATTATTATTATTTTTTTTTTTTTTTAAGGGGGAAACTGGGTTGAGACATGAAGATGGCTAAAGTACAGCGAAGACTTTCCTACTTTGTTTTTTTTTTTTTTTTTAGATGTAATTTAGTGAACCATCACAGTCATTGTTTAAGCAAAGCATGATGGGATGTGTGCCAATTACATTTCCTTCCTGAGACGAATGTCAGCATTACCCAAATTTACAGAGAGAAAATCAAAGAATTTATGTCAGTTTGCTCATGTTTATTTTCGAAATCTGTCTTGTAGATGCACACGAAGTGCATTCTATCCAAAAGATTTAACATCTCAGTGTGATTGTGGAAATACTGTCAGGAGGTAAATGTAATAAATTGGGAGATGAATTTGACAACACTGTAAGAACCTTTACAGGCTGTATGACAGCTCTCAAAGGTCACCTTATATGGCCCAACGTCATCCTGAGAGGCGCCCATTAGGAAGATTCTCCCCTTTCGCACACAGACAGATACCCTGTACAGCACCGCATCGCATTTTATCCACTCGTAAGGCTTTCATTGAGACACTTCATCATCATCGTCATCATTATTTTTGCACTCTATAGGGCACAGTATTACGCTGTCTCCCTTGAAGGGGACACCCAGGAGGGCACTCAGTAATTTTTTTTCCCCACATGTGAAGGGCAGGCAATAGTGGTGTTTTTGTCACTCAGAGGGTACTTTAACTATGCTTCATCAACCATGGAGGCACATTTGTCTATTGTTTTAGTCCCAGAATTGGTGACTTCAACGGGTGGGTACAGTTTTGTAAAGGATTATCTGACAGATTGAAGGACTTGATTCTAGATTAACAAATCGTTAACAAAAACTGATTTTACCGAATCGTTGAAAATTTGGGGGCCCAAACTTGGACTTTATTCAGTGTCATTTTACCATACCCTGTGGTAATGAATACGAAACCGTTAAGCTGCTTTAAAGAACTTTCCCCCCCCCCCCCCTTTGTATTTCCTGCCAGTGTTTTGCTAGCGTGTTTGTTCAAGCTGCTAACACTATATGCAGTGCAGGAAAAGCGGACCGATTCCTCGTTTTTTCTCAGGATTTTTGAGGAATGATTAAGTTCTTATAGAGTATGAAAAGTGGTATGATCAGCTTTATTGTGGACTGTATAACTGGGGTTCTTCACTCTGACTTCAAAATAAAACCGATTTGTGTTTATTCGCCGTACAAGTGAAAGAGGAAGGGACAGAGTGGCGAGTTTTTATTCTTTTTAGAGCAGCAGGTAAGAAATTGGTAATTGCACTCTTATGGTAAAACCAAAGTGTATAATTCTTTAAAAATTGGTTTTAATATCCTCAGAAAATATTACAGATCTATTTTTTTAATTATTATTTTTTTTTAAGTAGATCGGACTGAGTATGTAAAGGTATACTATAATTGCAGAAAGACCATTGAAATGGTACTCAGACCTTGCAGATGGCATATTCTAATTGTGCCTTTACTTTTATATGCACACTGTAAGTGAAAAAAGATGCAGTACAAGATGTGCTAGTGAAAAATAACTCAAACGCTTTGGCTGTGTCCCAATGTTCGTTTTTGTTATGATGAAGCATTCGAAAATTAAGTGTGCTGAATTAACCAAGAGAGCGATATGGTGAGTTCATAAAGAATGCTGTTAAAGCCATTAATCTTCTATTGTCTGAATATGTTATAGTGTAAATTAACAACATTCACGTATTTATTGGCTTCTCACAGCACAGACTTGGTCCCACTCCTGATAGTGGCCTTGGACCGGTTTATAGTTCCGGGGAATTTTCAGCTCCAATTTCGTGCAGGTAATCCAAGAACAGAGGGAATGTCTCCGTTTCAAAGGTTTTATTCTTGGTGACGAGCCAACCCTTGAACACAAAGCAGACACAGACCTTTGACCCTGATGTCTTTTCCAATTCAAATTCTTTGCTCTCGCAAAGATCCACCTGGGGCACAAAGTAATTAATTTGAAACGATAAGCGCCTGAAGTGAGTTGTTAATTAATTTTGCAGTGCCTTTTTTTTCCAGACACTTGCACACAAGTTCAGTAAGGCTAACCGGTGTGGACTTAAATAACTGTTTTGGTTTACATTTGTTCATGCTGTGTTGTAGTTACTTTACTGAGTAAAGACCGGGACACGATTTCTGTCAATTTGAGACTTAACGTTATTTCAGGTGTATTCCTATTGAGGCAGTCGAGCAAAAGTACGGTAGTCTGAATGTGTTATAGCGACCACTGTATGTGGCAGCGGTTTGGCTGCATTGATACTGTTGTCACCCCCAGGGATTGGGACAAGAGTTTGATTTGCTCCCAGAGCTAAAGCCACGAGTCTTTAGCTCATCAAGCTAATCCTCCAGTTTGGTGTCCTGCGTGGGCGTTGACAGCCCTGGTTCGAAAACCCACCTACTCCCTCGTTCTGTTTCACTGGCTGGGTTTGAAGGTGAGTTACTGTGTGTGTGTTGCCTCCAAGTGTCCTTTTAAGAGCAAGCAATAAAAGAGCTTTTGATACAGTACAATTCCTCTGGGTCACTATGTAAATCGAGCGGACACTACACTGGTGTCAGAGGTAGGATGAAATTGCTTCAGCGGAGAAGAGATGAGGTTGAAATGCGGGCAAAGAGGGGGTAGTGTAACAGACCAGGGGAGTAGGCAGGTTTTGTACTGGGGACATTGCTGCCTGCCCGGCACATCAGCAGGCTAGTCCTCCTGTCTGGTGTGCTGCTTTGGCAATTAAGACCCGGGTTAAAACGCGACTTTTCCCTCGGTCTGTTACAGATTTAAATTATTTTTATATGGTGACTCTCACAACGCAGTTGACTGCTTTTCAATAGTTAATGTTCTCACCGTTTCACAGGACTTCTTAGTTCTGTGTCCTAATGCGGTGCTGTGTTTTGGGACTCTTTCTTGTCTATATTTCCCTTTATGAAAAAGGTTTCAGGCAAACGATGTCTGAGGCGACACAGGTACTGGCATGCACTTGAAGAGAACACCTTTGCACTGGGTGGCGCATTCCTTTGATCATTGCCCCAGCACCAGGGCTGATTCATCTCCTTTGGCTGCAGGACATTTCCTGCTGCTTGGCAACGTCTCCATGGCAACTACAGCGTCGTCCACTTCAGGCCAAAGGGCTAAGAGAGCGGCTAGGCGGAGCATCCGAAGGTGCAGTGAGTTCCCTTTGCTGTGAAGTGTGGCTAGCACAGAAAAAAAAATTGTCTCTGATGCAATGAAAAAATAGTTTTAAAATGCAAACGCGTATAAACATTTAGAAAATTTAGTTTTGGTTAACAATTTGTCAATTTTGAATCAGGTCCTTCATGCTGTCAGATAATCCTTTACACATGCTTACCCACGTGTGTGTGTGTGTGTGTGTGTGTGTGTGTGTGTGTGTGTGTGGCATGCATCTCAAATGTATCATGACAAGCATTATTGTAGCACTGCCTTGATTGTAGATACATGCACAGACAATGTATGTATAGAGTAAACTTACGGTATATACACTTTCAGCCTTCCACCTGTCTCTAACAATTATACAAGATGCTTCCCATATATGTTTGTTGCATTTAGTGATTGTTGTATCGTATTTGTTGGTGTCAGTGATCACAAATGCACTGCCATGTTATTTCAGTAACCATGTTTCACTCGTTTTTTTTTTTTTCTTTTTAAACAAGAAGACCGTCTGAGAGATGAAAAAGTGGACTGCTGCCACATTTAAGGAAATTACTCTCTGTTGAAGGTTGGAAACGTACAGATTTGGTCCAAAACTAAACGGATGATCATACTTGTTACGTCAGTTTACCAAGCGATAACGAATGGGTGAGGTTTCCCATAGCAACGGCACCTATCAGAAGTTTATCATTGTGGGAGGCATTAGGCAGAGAAATGTTTCTTTGGCTCTGTGATTAACATTTATATATTACCCTTGTCTTGTGACTACTGAAGCTCACATTTATGCCAGTTTCATCTTGAGAACCTTGTTCACGGCCACTTTAAAAAACTTATTTTATTTTTCGTCTTTATGTAAGGCTAACGGATGGAGCACGCTTGGCAGTGTTTTTGGTCATTAGGCAGACCAAGAATGGTCTAATTTATATCAAATAATCATTACTAAACATTTTTAACGTAATTTCTGCGCATTGAAAGTCAGAGTTTGGAAGTGATTCAGCTGTAACACGTTAGTTAAATTTGGAGGTTTTTAAGTACTGCAGCATGACTGAATACAAATATTTAATATGCGAGAACTTATATTCAAAATTGTTTTGCTGCTTTTAACTGTGTGTAAAAAAAAAAAAAAAAAAAAAAAAAACGGGGGGGTGGTTGAAATGAAGCAAACTGTATTGAATATTCTGAAGTGCCCCAGAACGTAATCTTCCGAGGGAAATTTTTTTGCTCTGTAGCGGCACCCAGTGGAAAACGTTTTCAGCTGCAGTTGGTGTCAAACGACAGTATTTCCTCAGTGCACACTTCTGAAACTTAACGCAGTGGGAATGTAAACGTTTATCAGCATGTGGTGCTTAATCATTGGTTACATGCTGCTAATAAAAGGAACTCAAAGACAAAATACTTAAAACATACAATTAAGCCATTCCCCCCCCATTTTTATTAAAGTGTGAAAGTTGAACAAAATTGCAGCTTGAAGGGAAATACAGTGGATTAATTGAAGTACAGTGCTTAAAGCAGGCCATTCAGTTGTATGCCTTGTTTTAGTACGTGCGTTACAAGGGAGAAAGCCACTGTGGACATAAACTGTACATCCACAATGCCAAAGGTGTCATGTGACAACACTACCTGCTGTGCTGCCCTGTCGTTCTCCTCCTGTGTTTTTAATGCATTGACACTAATTTAAGTGGCCTGTGGTGATGTGTTGGACTATGAACATTAGTGGTCTTGCATGCACTGCACAGAAAAATATCTGCACAGTGACACTTGCACGGGATGGAAAGTTCTGCCATGCTAATTAGAACAGAAACATCACTGACCAGTGTCTTTAGACATGTCAGCGCCCCCTAGTGTCCTGGCAGATGCCCACAAATTTTAGCTTTGTGTATGTTGCTTTTCCATATGGCACCAGCTGTTCTGTGCTTCCTGACATGTAGAGGGGGGTTGGGGCATGGTAGTCACTTGTTACATTACCTTATTTAGCATGTTCTCCCTGAAGTAACATTAGAACCCACAGTATGAGTGTAGAAATTCATGCTATGCCACTTATGACTGCTTCAGTATTACTGCTTTCGAACATGTAACGGTTCCTAGCAGACACAGCTACAGTGATAGATGGATGAAGAAAGTGTGTGTGTGTGTGTGTGTGTGTGTGTGTGTGTGTGTGTGTGTGTTTGCTCTTGTGGCAAAGAGTTGCCACTGCCTTAGCTGCAGTATGTTTAAGCAAGGTAGTCATGGCTTCCTTTAAGGCAGAAGCACACCTATATGGTAATATCTTACCAAAGACTGCTCAGCTTTATAGAAACAAAGGCTGGACCTTCTATCTGAGATAAATAAGAACCCTTAAAGCAAAAGTGATGGTTCTTCAGGTTTGGTACAAACATCACATGTCTGCATTGATACATTCCATTAGCAATTTGCTCACTGCATAAATGTATACCATGTTTGTTGGTATGGTATAAAAGACACACACCTACATTCATTTGTGTCCTTCCATTGCTGCTGTATATACTGTATGTACTAGGGTACCAGTGAAATGTATGGGGAAAATTTAAATATATTTATTTCTGAGGTCTTGCCATCTCAAAAATGTTTCATATGAAATGCTTTGTCACCATTAAAAATAAAGGTCATCATGATGTCTGTTGTCTTAAAGGTGGGTCAGTGTTGCTTTTTGTGCTTGTGAATTAGTGTCTATTGGAAAAGGTCTTTTGGTATGACTCACAGCAGCTTACTTACCCTGTATTACTTACTAATGAGAGACAGATCAGTGCACCGGGAGCCACCGTGCTCACTGGATGGGAAAAATGACATACAGTCTAAAGGTCTTTCTGTTTCGTCACCGACTCCACCTTCAGTGTTTTTGTGGTCTGTTTGTACCTCAAGGTTTAGTACCTATGCCAGATTCCTCCTGCTTTGCTGCAAAACGACCTTGAACTGCTCCATGACCTTGTGGCGTGATTTTTTATTTTTTTTTTCCTTCAAGCATAGTAGTGTTTGGGGTTTGGGGATGGATTGTGGTTATGGAGACATTCAATGCAATAGTGAGCAACCAATAGGAACAGGTGAAATATATCCATCAGGGTGTGGAAACACGTTGTCAAGACAGAGACACCAATAAAGCCACCAATAAAACAAATAAAATAAAACTATAGGTGGAGTGTCATTACAGTCATGGCTGCTGGAACTTAACGAACACTTTAATTTGCATCTATTGAACTGACATTTTTATAGTGATTGAGCCACCAGTATAAGAAAATTTTATATTATTTATATTATTTATTCTATATAATTACACCCAAAGGGTATAGAGGTGAAACTGTAAAAGTTTCATTTATCCCCCCCCCCCCCCAGAATAAACTGCAGAGCTGGTACTTTGTCACAGACAATGCCAGTAAAAGTTGCTGTTTTAGTTAATTATTTTTGTCGTTGCATCAAGTTAATCTTGTGTATGAACAATGCAATGCTTTCGGTTTATGATGGTTTATAAATACAGTAAAGGAAGAAACTGCACTGTATCCTACTGTTATTTATAGCAAAATGGAATATAAAACTGAGCTTTAACATTTGAAGTACTTCATGACTAATCCACAAAGATGAATCACCAAGACTAAAAATTACGCTAATGGAGGAGATGTTGTGTGGAGGACATAACATGCAGGTTGTCTGTTATATTGACAGGTAAGGATAGTAAAATATGTATCTTTACACGTTTTGGTTTTGTGTGAAGAAGGGCAGGGTGCTGATGCAATACATTATCAAGAACTCGGTACCCAGTCGAGATGATAATTACAGCAAAGTTAGCAATGCCTCTAGATGGACGTGGGTGTTGTTTCTTTCAGTGGAAATGTTTCTGCTTTTTTTTTTTTTTTTTTAGCTTATAAATGGAGACTAAAGTCACCTGAATAAGCTGCTATGTGTTTGTTTTGGATGGGCTAGGTAACGATGCTTACTCAACCCTTTTCACCCAACCCAGGGACACATTAATCCTACTCCTGAGGGCATGTGAGTCTAGAACTGAGTCAGCTACCCCGTCAGGAGGACCCCGAGCCGCCCACAGAATGCCTGTGAGATCGATCATGCATTCTGAAACTAAGCGCTCTGTGCGTCTGGCCTGTGAGTGCTAAGCTGAAGTTCAAAGATGAGCTCTGGCATTAGGAGGACCAGAGCATCTGCTTTAGTCGGCACGTTTTGAATGGTCAGCAGCACGTTATTCTGCAGGCGTTCTTGAAATTGCCCATCAGAACAGTAAGTACCTGATCATTATAAACTCAATGTGCTTCTGCATGAACTCTGCTGGTTTCCATAGAAACCTTACTAATATAATTTATGATACACCCTTTGTGAATGAAGACACCTTTAAACCTTCCACTTGTTATTGTGCCAATTCAACAACAGACTGAGTGTAAATGGAATTCATTTTATGCAGTTCTTTACAGTACTGTGCTTTTGTTTCATTCTTTCATAATCCACTTGAATAAACTGAAGTTAATAATTAAAACTATCAACAATTATCGCATTGAAGGGAATATACACTCACTGGCCACTTTATTAGGTACACCTTGCTAATACCGGGTTGGACCCCCTTTTGCCTTCAGAACTG
>JABJVR010007290.1:0-11670 GCA_025773905.1 Chitala chitala | reverse complement strand
GCGTACAGTGGAGACAGGGGCACTGCATGGCACCGAGCGTACAGTGGAGACAGGGGCACTGCATGGCACCGAGCGTACAGTGGAGACAGGGGCACTGCATGGCACCGAGCGTACAGTGGAGACAGGGGCACTGCATGGCACCGAGCGTACAGTGGAGACAGGGGCACTGCATGGCACCGAGCGTATAGTGGAGACAGGGGCACTGCATGGCACCAAGTGTACTCCTTCTGCTGTCACCAGCAATCTCTGAGAAGGGGCTAACAGAGACACAGAGTTACATTCAGGGCTGTCACTCACCTTAAACTGTGTAGCATAGTGACCCAGTTTGATCTTCAGCAAGAAGCCATCCTCTCCCACCTGGTGCTCAGCCTTCTTCTGTAGCTCCTGGATCAGACTGTCCAGCAAGCGCTTGGCTTTGAACTCCTCCTGCGGATTCTCCAAGTCAATGGCGTCCCTGGAGAGCAGAGCACACAAAAAACAGGAACCCTCAGAGGGAGTGCTCAACCGCTTGGTACACGAGCTCCACACTGAAAACGTTGCATTTATTGGTGCATATTTTGATTCTGGTCTTGAGTGCCTTATATAGTTGTTTAATGCTGTTTGTTCTGGGTGTGCCATGACTGAAACTGCCTGAAGACAGGGTCTCGAAGTTCCAAGGGATTTTGTTCAGACTTTCCAGTTCTTACTCATACAAATGGGCATCCTGAAAACGTCATGTGAAGCACAATTGTACATTGTACAAACAGTATGGGGCACAGCAGGAAAAAAGTCACCTGGAGAAACCTACAATGATTTAAATAACTGTGCACTGACATAATGAGGACATGCTTTGGCATAGAAATAATTTCAGTACTTTTTTTTGATGTGATAAGGATAAGAAAATTCCAGGTTAATTTGTGGAAATATAATTTGATAATGAAGGGGTTGTAATACCAACATTTGGTTTGTGATTAACAACTGAAACCAGTATACACACCCATCAAACACCACTAATAATAAGCGGTGAGACCACCCTGATTCTGCTTACGCACCACAGCTGGTTCTCGATCCACTGGGCCAGGTAGTGGCGCACCTCGATGGGGAAGTGCTGCCCGTAGAGAGACTGCATCTGGTGAAGGGCATCGCCCTGCAGCTGCTGGGCTTGGATCCAAACCGCCATCTTCACAAGCTGGCAGAGAGAGAGATGGAGAAATGGAGCAAGAAGAATGAATGCACTGGGAGAAGTGAACGAAAGGAAAGAAGAGGGAGGCCAACACCAGCCCAAGCACCTACTGCTCCATCTCCTCATTTTAAAATGTCTCTGCTGACACACTCTTCTCAAGAACCACTTAGGACATGTTGTTCTAAACACAGTGGGGTTCACATGAGCTCCACGGTGGCTTATGAAAACCAATGTCCTTCTGACCTGGAGGAATGATTAAGCTCAAGCCAACCTGATGTTGTGTAACCACACCATTTATAGAGCTGCTCCTTGTCACGCACCGTTACGCCTATCGTATTAAAAAACAAACTGGCTTCACGTCTCTGACCTCTGACCTAGGGGCGTTAACTCCTTCACCTGCATTTCAGCTAAGACATTGCAGCCTATGGTGTGTGATGTAGCATCCATACAGAGAGGTTTAGATGAGGAAATGTTGGATGGGCTTGCCGGACATATTAGCCGTATCACGAACCTTAAACCTCTCTAGTGAGGAGGGAGAACAGAAAGCACGAGAGGTGGTACCATGCGACCAGCTTACAATGCTGCTCTTCTGCCTGCGCCAGGGTGACTGAAACAGCACCTTTTGGTTTTACTAACTTTTTTCAGTGTTTAGGAAGGTGGGGCCCTGGGATAAAGACACAGTTGAGGCACAGGAGAGTGTATCCAGTATCAGTACCATACATTCACCTTCTTGCGAAGAATAGAACTGCTAGTCCCACTCCAGCCACTCCCGACGAACACATTCTCCACGCCCCTACAGCACCACCACCACCAGTCTGGACTACTGATACAAGGCAGGCTGGATCCACAAATTCATGGTGTTGACCCAAATTCTGCCCCTACCATCTGTGTGCCTCAACAGAAATCAGTATCAGTCAATTGCCAAATACATCTTCACATACAAGGAATTTTTGTTTTGGTAATGTGGAGCAAAAACTGGAGAGAGACAGAGAGAAAAAAAAACATTAAATAGGAAAAGGTAGGAAGGGTAGGAAGTACTAGAAATAAATGACAGAAATATAAAAATATAAAAATTCAAGAAAACTATTTAACATAAATGTTGTATTGTTAAGTCAAAAGACCAGTGTGCAAAGTCTAAGGCAGTGAGTGTACATATTGTACAAATGTAAATGCAACAAGCTCTGTTAATGAACGGATTGTGTTGGTGTATGTAATGTCTGCAGAAATTAGGATTGTCAGTGGGGGCCTTGAGCCTTTGACTAAGGCGGCTGCAGATGGGAAGAAGCTGTTTTTGTGTGTAGTTTTGGTCCTGATTGACCGCAGCCTCTTGCCAGAAGGAAGCATCTCAAAAAGTTTGTGTCCAGGATGGTAGGGATTGGCCACAATCCTTCTCGCACGCTTTAGTGCCCAGGAGTCGTGTAGTTCCTGGAGCGATGGCAGATTGGAGCCACTCACTGTCTTGGCAGAGTGAATGACACGCTGCACTCAGGCTGCATATCAGACGGTAATGGAGCAGGTCAGGATGGACTCAATGGTGGCAGTGTAGAAATGTACTATGATTGTCTTAGGCAAGTTGAACGTCTTGAGCTGCTGCAAGAAGTACATCCTCTGCTACGCTTTTTTGGTTAGGGAGCTGATGTTAACATCCCACTTCAGGTCCAGGGTGATGATGGTGCCCAGGAAGTGGAAGGACTCTAAAGCAGTGACAGGGGAGCCACACAGGGTGAAGGGAGTGGGTTGGGGTGAGAGAAGTGTAGAGGTGAAAGAACGCAGCCCTGTGGTGTGTTCCTCCAGCTTCACATGTTGCTTTCTGTCTGACAGGAAGTCAGTGATCTACCGGCACATGGAGTCTGGCACACTCAGCTGGGAGAGCTTGTCTTACAGCAGGACTGAAATGATGCTGTTGAAGGTGGAACCAAACTAAAGTGAGACCCATCAGACCAAAGTACACTTTTCCAGTCTTTACTTGCCCAGTTTGGTGAGCCTGTGCCCCCTGCAGCCTCAGCTTCCTGTTCTTGGCTGACAGGAGTGGAACCCGACATGATCTTCTGCTGTTGTAGATCATGCTGTGCATTACATGCTGTGCATTCTCAGACATTTTCATGCTCACCACAGTTATAAACAGTAGTTATCTGAGTCACTGTAGCCTATATCACTTCAAACAAGTTTGGCCACTGTCCTCTGACCTCCCTCATCAACAAGGTGTTTCCATCCACAGAACTGTCGCTTACTGGATGTTTTTGAATGATTCTGAGTAAACTAGAGAGACGGTGGTGTGTGAAAATCTCATGAGATCACAAGTTATAGATATACTCAGACCAGCATGTCTGGCACCAACAATCACACCAAGGTCAAAATCACTGTGATCCCATTTTTCCCCCCTTATGGTGTTTGGTGACAACATTAACTGAAGCTCCTGACCTGCATCTGCATGACTATGCATTGTGCTGTTGCCACATGATTGGCTGATTAGAGAATTATCCAAATGAGATGGTTTGCAGATATTCTTACTAAAAAGTGTTCAGTGCACATACTGGCAACAAAAATTGGAACAACTGGTGCTGAGAAATTCAGATGTTATAATTGCTTCGGGAATTAAGAAGTTCTCAGTACAAGGTTGAACACCAACCAACAGAAAATTAATAAACCTTTGGAAATGAAAGAACAATGATAAAGTGCATTGTGAATAACCATCAAACACAACGTCAATCCACTGTGTTTCTCACTTGTCCTGTTATTCCAGGGCATGTACGTATCTGTCTCTGTCCCAGTACAATGCAAAGACAGTGCACGCACCAGCGCAGCCGTGCAGAAGAAGCTGCTGATTAAGCAAGAACATAAATAAGAAAAGGTCAAGGTCGCCTGCATGCCTCCCTCCCTCGCATGGAAAGACACGAGACTGCACGTGTATCTGCACTGTCCCCTCGTTTAAACAACGTTCAACTACCACTAACACCTGTAAGCACTTTGGAAGGGTGCCTTTATGAAGATGGATTGGAAAGATATATCCCCGAGCGATTACGAACAGTAAGGTTTAATTAGGCAGCTACAGCTCACCTTGAGTCCACACATTTAGAGCAAGCATACAGGCTGAGATCAAACTCGTGTGGGGGAAAAATAAAATAATTCTCACATAAGGTCCTGAGAATCATAATTAAAAACATTAATTTTGATAGTGTGTTCAATGGGACAGTATAACACAACTTTAATATTTTGCTATGGGGCTGCTAGTGTTCATATTATTTACTAACCCCTCTCTGAAATCTCTCTTTGTGCATGTGTGTATCTGGTGCCTGCCTGGGCACCATCTGAGCGGGGCGCCTTGTTAGACCTGCTGACTCCTAATGTCTCCACTGAGATGAAGCTTTGCCCGAGGGACACCACAAGCCTGCTGAGAGTTACTTCAACACCTGGAGCAAAGGAGGACTGTATTGTGTTATTCACATTTGTAGTGCTATTTACTACTACATTCATAGTCTCAATAAGTACCTGTTTATTCTGTAATGTTAGCTTGCTCAGGAGGGGCTGGGCAGCCAGTCAGCCTTGGGCCCCCACAGGTTTTTTGCTCCACACTGTGGAGTTTTTGGTTAATCTCCTCTGGTAAAGAAAAACTGTGAAATCATTTAATCTGACATTTTTTTCCCCCACTCATTTTCACCTGCTTTGAAATAGGATGCCCTCTGAACAATAAACTTAAGTTTGCTATGAAATGCTTCCTGCAGGGGAAGGTCCTGCCTAGCCCTTTTAAAGAATATGTGAATATCATTAATTAATTAATTAATTAATTAATTAATTAATTCAACAATTAATGTGTCATAAATGAGTAACTGACAAAAACTGAGAACCAAAACCTCTTCCAATCATTCTGTTTTCCCCCTTATTAAATGCGGCTTTCCATATGCAGTCATCTCTATACAACAGAACTTTGGGGAAAAAAAAAATGACACAATAGTGACAAATGACATATACTGTAACTCTACAATTTAAAAAGTAAATATATATGGCGTTGTACTGCATTACAATTAATAACAGCTGGACATCAAAACTGAAAGCTAGGAGACAGTTTCACAGTTTAAATACAGATTGACTACCATAATTAAACTGACTGAAACTCTTCCAAACTTTTCAACATTGCTAATTCCTTCAAACCACTTACAGAAAGAATTACAAGCCTGCAGACTAACTCACTTGAAGTTACACCCTGGATGGAGCATGAGTCCAAAGAAGCAGCACGTTCAATGAGTTACATGTTACTAACTCACCTTTGGATTATGGGGAAAAAATCCACAAAGGCCCAGATGGCACGCCTCCCCTTCACATACACAAAACAGATCCAAAACCCTTATTCGTGGAGGTGTTAGACAGCAGCACGACTCCCTGAGCATCACCCCACCCCATTGCTAGCAACTGGCACTCCAGCACCAACTGGTCATTTATGAGAAACGTCACTGAGGGAACACACACGAATATTGTTGAACCTTAGACTTAAACTTTTTCTACCAGAAAACGGTGTGTTTCTGGTCACCTGCCCGACCCTGCTTGAATATCCTTGACCCTGGAATATTTTTCAGGCATTAGTTTGAGAAAATCATTTGTTTTTAAGATGTTTGCATGTTGCCATTGAGAAGACCTGCTGTGCACATGTGCTCTACGTGTGAGGGAGCTGTCAGATCCCGACGCCTTGAGCTGTACACAATGGCTGCTCCCATGCGGTTACATATGAATCACTGCACATTCTGTATGACATGACGTCACACCACTGAATATACACATGCACTGAGTGTGGAATAATAAGTAAGAAAAGCCAATCATCATGGAGATTTGGTTCTATTAAACACCATGACAACAGTGTGAACAACAAAGCAAAAACACACAAGGCAGTTTATCAGTTTCATTTTTCTGAATTCCCGAAAACTCGTATTTACATTTTATCATTTTGCATGCATCAAGACTGTATTTGCCATTTGGTAACACACAGGTTCTTCACACTTGCCTTTTTTATTTTCTTTTTTATAGTATAAAAAAGGGTAAATCTAAGTTGCAGCTGTTAAAGATGAAATGACTATATATTGGTTCCATCTTAACATGCACTGATAGGAGCTACTTCTATTGTATTTAATTTATTATAACGCTTTGGGAAAGTGAGGCAAGACCTAATGTGCAAAAGGGAGGTTTATTACAGTCTAGAACAGGGTAACATCTATGGAACATCTATAGAGAATACAAGGAAATTAGAAACAGGTGGAAGCAAAGAATCAATAAATAAACAGAGCATGAGCGCAACTAACAAAGGCCAAAATAAGAACAAAGCAGACTCCTAGTGGACAAAGAAGGGCATGACAGGCTAGGTTATGACATTGCAATATGTTTAATATTGGCTGCTTATATTTTACTTAGCTAAAGAAGTAAACATTTTCCAGTTTGTGCATATAAAACAAATTACACAGCAAGTTAAACTGGCTAATAGGCTATGTGTGAAACCGTCCAAGGTATGAGGTTGGAGAAAAAATGAACAAAAATTCCACTGAACATCCCCAACCCTACAGCTACTGACTGTGCTGAAAAGTTCTAAAATCTTTAAGTAAGCAAATAAGTTAATCATTGTGTAATCGTCAATGCCCATGTAATTTTTAAAATGAGTCAATGGGTGATTCACAAAAAAAGTCCAAACACTTTTATTTATAGAAAGCAATGAATAAAGTGCATACTACATATTGCTATATGCACCAGGTAATCCTATGGCAGAAAACCTAAACCATGAACACTCTGCAAGTGAATCTGAAATGGAGAACAGTGCCATTTATAAACACTTGAATGGAGAATTCTTTTTACTGTTCCATGTAAACAGCCATAAGCATTAGCACTTGTATTGCAAAGTGCCCAGATTAAAATCGTGAGACTCGAGATGTTTGAAGAGTTCAAGTCAACTTGCTTCATATGTAGAAACCGCACAAATGGCTGCAATAAACCAAGCTTCTGAGGAAAGTGGTTAATAGTTCTTACAATCTTGCCTGTAGTTCAGCTATGTCATGTGTGGGAACCAAACTGATTGCTAACTATGATTGACTCATCAATTATAATTATTCACCAGGCTGTATTGGGATTTGAACCAGGAGAATGCCACATCCCAGCCTGATGTTCTACCCATTGAGTTCTACCATTTGATAGTAGCACTGTCAAATTCCAGCCAGAAAATCTGGAAATGCCATAACGATCCATATTTCAGAAAACCATTAGGGCAGCAAAAATATGGCGTATATGATCTGCCTTTTCTGAAACATGGAACTGAAGTATTTCTTGAACTCAAAAACATCAGCTGCTTTTCTGTGGTCAACATATGGTGTAAAAGCTTAAAAGTATTTGAAAATAAGAACCTTATCAGGTAATTACTGTAACAGACTCATAGCAACATTTGTGTCATTATGTAGATAAATTGTTATTATGCATGTTGTAAAAATTACTAAGTTTCAAACATTGTATTTTTGATGACATATCTGGCATCACTGACTCCCAGAGCAGGCAAAATAGCCAGAAAGTGGAATTGTGTTTCCATCATATATAAAGACTTTGGAACTTCAGTGGTACATATCAATTACATGCTATGGCCAAATAAAACAAGCAACATCCAAAACATTTATTTCCATAGCTGTATCTAGCATTGCAAATCTGTTATTTTAATTAAAACCATTAAAAAGTGCTGAGGGTTTTAAAAACTCTAAAAAAGGCATTCACTGTTGTTAAGGAACAGGCAAAAATTTCCAGTGAGTCAAAAACAGAAGTAAACACGTAAGTAGAGATGCCCAGCTGAAAAACATGTTTCTTCACTTCATAAAAACTGGAACCACCCACATCAGTTTGAACACATTACACACCGAGGTAAACACCAAAAGTGTTTGTCAAACTAACACTGTCACAGTAAAAAATTATCTGACATTCCACATATTTAACTTAGTATAACAAAATGCAGCCTTGCTATACATGTGTTACGTGCTTTACTAACAATAACATTATTATTAACACAGGAATCACTTAGGAGTTATTAGCTCATTTCTAAAAATATTGTATTGAGAAATCGTTTCCATTTTTTAACAAAGGGAAAAATTTCCTGACTATCTGAGAAGCAAACACCAATTCTACAAAATATCACAAAGGTACTTGAAAAATGCCTATAGCTCAAGGTATGATTTCAGCATAACACTTCAAAGACAAATTATGTAATTAGCAAATTTAATGAGCTCCATTAAAGAACATATTTCTGAAGAGTTTGGAATTAGACAGAGAACTGCACACCCCATCACGCTTCCTTTTATCCTGCAGTCACAAACAAAAGTTTAATTTGTTAAAAAATAAAAAATAAAAAAATTAAAAAAAAAAAAAAACACACCAATTAACAAAAATGGAGTTTGTTGTAATGAAGATATTGTACTCTTGATTGAAAAAATGTAACAATTGTAAGTTTTGGTGTTTGAAACTGTGTTTGTGGCCTTGTTTACGTCTGTACAACATACAGACAACTCTGGACAAAAGTTGATCAGAAACACAGGCGAACATTATCTCCACGTGCATGATTTGTTCTTCTTTCTGGACACTTTACAGATAAATTTTGTTATAATGATTTTTCAGTTTAGACACAAAAATATGGGTATCAAAATCCAATACCTCTTATAGAAAAAAAACAACAATCAAACAAACAAAACAAAAAAATATATATATAATACTGATGGATGCTTACATACTTTGTTAAAAATGTTGTACTGAACAAATCTGTCAATAATAATACTAATAATAAAATAGCAGTGTTTTGAGTGACAATTCCAGCACAATTCTGACATGCTCATACTTAACAGGCAGTAAAACCAGCTTCCAAAAGTGAATCTGACTCAGAAATTGGTCAACGTTTCAAAACACAGCAGTCCAGAAGAGGTTGGACAGCTCGAGTGGGAACACAGCCCTACCTTCCCTCTGGCCCTCACACACAGCCAGGCAGCGTGTGCCCAGTGGCGTGTGTCAGGCCATTAGATCAACATGTGTGCAGGTCTGCCACCACGCACACACACACTTCATGCTCAGACTGCTGGGCCCCTTGTGCTCTCTAAATACAGCCTGAGAGAGTTAATGGACTGGCGACTTCCACCTATACTTTCTGGTGCTAGAGTCTTCTCACTTCGCTCTTCAACAGAGAAAAACAAATTTAGAGAAAGACAAAAACAGAAAGGTCTTTTCAAAGCGCTGCTTGTGGAACAGCAGGCACCCCTGCCCTTACTCAGTAACAGCTGTAAACAGTTGCGCAACAGGGCTCAGAGCAGCCCTGATAGTTACTGGGCCACATCATCTTAAGTGCGAGAAGACCAAAAAAAAAAAAAAAAAAATCGGTGCTCAGTACAAGTGAGCCGCTCTGCGAGTATCAGAGCATTCACCTGCACACTGTGGCAGGCGTGTGAAGCCTCAGTGTTGAGCTGGGCTTTCCTTCTGAGCGCGTCTCCGTCTTTTATCGACTTATATTAGAAGCAACAGCTGACAAAGACTCTGAACAGAGATTTTACTGACTCTGGCCTTTCTGCTACATTAGGCGCGGTGGTGTGGAGAGCAGCACATGTGGAAGTGTACAGCATCGCACCAGCATTATTCAGAACTTTTCTACTTTTCTGTACCAAAATACAAACACAGCACTTAAGCCTTAACAACATGTGAACTATGGTAACAGTAACAGTAATGTGGGAGAGACAGGACATCTGCAGCATGATGCTGGCTTTGGTGAGCTGATCTTGTCCAGACAGCCATTACCACACCTTGTCATGACCAAGAGCTAAAAATATACCGCAGTGCTATCAGCTGAATGAAAGCTAATGCATCACCAGACTAGTGTAAACTCCTCTGTCTTTGAGGGAGAGGGGGGTATGATCTTCCAGTCGGCTGCTGCTTATATAGTACAACAAGCAGGAGAGAGGAAACATCTGAGAAAACATCTGCTTCCATATATACTTTCTGAAGTGCTCTGACCAACAAACCAGCTTGATTTCATTGCGGGTTGCTGAAATTTGTAATGCCTTGTTTCCAGCTCCACTGCATGTTCAGCTTTCTAATGTTGAGTGTGGACCAGGCATACAGATGGACTTCATAACCACATTTTTTTAAAATGCATTAACAACCACAAATATGAATGAATCACACCCAATTCGTAAGAAAGAAAACATCGCGTGTGGACAAGCTCAGGAGGAAACAGCACACAGGAGGGAGGGGCTGCTGACTCTGGCATGCATGTAACATGCAAATGCTCTCTAAATACACCAACGGACAACATGGATATTAGGAGAGGACAGTTTTGGAAGCAGGGAACATGCTGAAACAGACTAGTGTTAGTGTAAAGGTAAGGAGATGGAATCCACAACTGTAAAAGCATTTCTGTTCTAAAACGGGTCAGAATGTCTCAGAACTTTTGTCTTACTTTCAAAAATCATAAGGAATCCATAAAACTGAAATATAAAGATGTGTGAATTTTATGATAAAATATTGGCTAGAAACTGTCCACATTTGTCAATAAACATTTACTGTTTTGTGGTACATTTGTATTTACAACACATACAGTATTACCAATTACAAATTGGCTTAAACTTTAACTGGTACAGTATAACCTACCCATTAGTGTAAAATATGACAGCTGTTACCAGGGGCATACGCAAGAACTAATTTTTGGGTAGGCTTGTCTAAGAGTGAGTGGGAAAACAGGACAGAGAACATTACCGCAGTCCCAGCATGTGCACACAGGTGACTAATACATTCTGTTACGTAGCGAAATCATACAATAACTTCAGATGTTGCATCTATGTCAAAAAATCCAGACGAGGCTGTCAGACTCTAACAAACCACACAGCCAGAGCTAAACTATATCTACATTCTTTTAAAATCAATTCAAGATAAAGAACATAAAGCTCTGCTACCTCCATAAATTTCTCATTAAACTGAAAAGCTTTAAAAGTCTAAATGTATGTGCATATGGAAAATGTGCTCTTATTGCATATAAGAAAATAAAAATAAGTAGTGTTCTAAGGTGGCGACACTGCTTACATGTTAAGCAGCAAATTATGAGTAAGGCTGGTATTAGTATTTTCCACATAAACTAAATAGATACAACTTTGTTTTTTCTTGTACTCACAGGCAAACCAATGAACACGAAAGTAACAGCATGCAGACTAGGGATGCGGTATTCGTTTTATTTTGCTATTCGAATATTCGAAGCATCTATTCGAACACTATTCGAATATTCGAATTTTTCGCTTACTGATGACCGATGACATATCACGCGGAATTCCATGCCACGCGGTAATCAGCGACATCGATCGAAGCCAGCAACACTGCAGTATATATTTTGCCACGTTCGACGATTGGTATAGGCAACGCGTTGGCTGTTAGTCGAGTCTCCTTCTTGTTCATTGACGGCGTTTGTATAATTAATGTTCCCCTCCTTCCCCTCAGTGTCAGACTGCACTCACGCAACACCAGTAGACGGG
>JABJVR010007289.1:0-11670 GCA_025773905.1 Chitala chitala | reverse complement strand
CAGGAGGGGCTGGGCAGCCAGTCAACCTTGGGCCCCCAGAGGTTTTTTTTCTCCACACTGTGGAGTTTTTGGTTCCTTTCCTCCGTTGTTGTCTGGCTTCATTCATTTGTATTGATTTCTTCAATTTTCTGTGTAAAGCTCTTTGAGGCACACTGTTGCGAAAGGCACTATATAAAAATAAATTGAATTGAATTGAATTAAAAACCACAAAGTTGCCATAGGTACATCACAAAACATAAAAACACAAAACCAATATAAGAATATAACACAAAACTAAAGGATTACAAAACGTATAAGAAAAATACAATGAACACTGTGCATCAGAGGCCTGAGTAACTAAATCTTCAGTTTGACTTTGAAGAGAGAACACAGTTACTGGACAAAGATCATGTGGTAGGGCACTCCATAATTTAGGAGCACCCAAGGCAAACGCACGATCACCCCAGCGTTTATATTTTGACGTGAAAACTTCCAACAAAAGTTGATTAGATGATGTAAGTGAGCGTCCATGGCTGTGCAAAGTAACAAGTTCACATCATACTGACTGCTCCATGCAACTCGTGTCTAATGTAAGCAAGGATCAAACCTAATGTCATGTGTCTGAAAAGAGTTGTACAATAATATTCACTTCATTGCCACCTGTCTGTAAGGATGTACATTTCTTATTTTTTAAGGTGACTGATTGGTAGACGGCGTGGTGGTTAGCACTGTCGCCGCGCACCTCCAAGCCTGGGGTTCAATTCCTGCCTTGGGTCTGTGTGCGTGGAGTTTGCATGTTCTCCCTGTGCTTGGTGGGTTTTCTCCGGGTGCTCCGGTTTCCTCTCACAGTCCAAAGACATGCAGGTTAGGTTGATTGCTGTGTCCAAATTGCCCATAGTGTGTGTGTGCCCTGTGGTGGGTTGGTGTCCCCTGCCCTGTGCCCTATGTGCTCTGGGATGGGCTCTGGGTTTCCCCGCAACCCTCACCAGGAATAAGCGGTTAAGATAATGGATGGATGATTGGTAGACAGAAATGTTAGACATTAAGCTATTATTGGTTGTAGTTAAAAATAAAACAACACCTCTTTACAACCTTCCTTCACTGAATACTCCACTCTGTTCATATAAAACCCATCTCTAAAATTGTGGCAAATATAATTATTGGTGTCATAATGCTTTCTAATGCACCTAATTATTAATGTGCACTTAATCAAGCACTAACACAAAGTACATGCATACTATGAACACACCTATTTGAATGTGCGTACGAACGTATCTCATCTTTTTTGTACGTAGGAAGCCCTTAAAAAAAGAGCTTCCGATTTCTAGTTGGTTGAATATTTCTACGTAGGGCTAGGTATCGTCACTGACGTCACGATACGATACATACCGCGATACATGGGTGACGATATGATACGTACCTCAATGCAGTGCCGTACGATTCGATACGATACCAATATATATAATGTCATATATTGCAATATTCACCATCATTAAATAAAAACAAAAATTAAATAGTGCTCAAAATACATCTTGCTCTGTACCACTTAGGTAATCTAATAATAGGCACGCACATCTAATTATATTGGTAACTGAGTTGACAAACTATTTTGATGAACTTTCAACATTTTCTTCACTTCTCCGTACATCCTAGGGACTGGTACATCCATTGTGTCTGCGAGTTGGGAAAATAACGCGGTTCCGTTGTATTCACCATTAGCCTGAAGCCTGGGTTTTCAACAACACTATAAGTGCGCAGATCTTGGCAGATAAAATGCACCAAACAATCTTTAATCTTCTGTGCACGGTCTGAGGTAGATAGAAGCTTGTAACTGGCGTTGTCCAGGTAGTTCACGTTGGGGCTACAGGTTCTGTGGAGGCAGCGCTTCTAACTTTTCAGCGTGGTGTCTTTGTAACCCGTAAATTGGTCGTGTTGCCTGAATACCGTATTGCAGCATGGCAATGCATGCGAACAGCACTTGTTTGTCCATATCATTACTCCCTTTAAGCCCTTTAGGGGCTAAAATATCGATATTTTGTCGTTTTAAAAAATATCGTTGTGAAAATTAAGCTTGTTACTGAACGGTAATGCAATTCATCCGTCCATTACCAGTAACTGGTCCTTAAAGTAAGGTAGTGATACTGATAAGCACAGGGAGTTATGGAGCCACACACGACGCCACAAGAAGTCATAGCAATTAAATATTTTGTTTATTTACAAAACATTTTGATATTTAACAAAAAATATGTGGAACAATCCTTTGCAGTATTTTTTCACAAAATGAAAGCTTTCATGTGTCTAGAAATAAAAGCTATAGCATGTGTCATTATTTTAATTTCACGTGTTTTTGGAACCAGTTTTTCTTCACGTGAAACAATTTCTATATTAACTTTCAGCTTTGTTATTTCTCCATTAAATTTTTGCACGAAATATATGAAATTCAAAACACATGAATTATCTAGACACAATTCTAATTCCTTCAGACCAGTACTGATGGAAATTCACACCTATACACCTCGACGAAACCTGTAAGGAAGCGATGAATATCAGTGTGGTCATTCGAGTATTTCATAACGCCAAACTACAGTTTCGTTTGTCTTACAAGATAACAAGGTTCAGACAGACTTTATACTTTATTTGGAGAAAAAAGGTATGAATGGACATTTAATTTTTAATCACCTGTCTGGTATTTCTGGTGATGAAATAATGTATTTGTGTGACTTTCATATACCGAAAGAAGAGCCACAGTATTTAAGTTGTGATTTTGGAAATGTATTCTATGTATGTATGGTGCTCTTGACATTAATTTATGTATAGAATACTTAGCCTGTAATCCTACCCTGGATCACATAGGAATTAATTTGTGGGTTTCACCGTACTCTGCTTGATAGCTACAAATCTTGTTGTTCTTTAGAACTAGAATTAGTGGATTAGTCAATACAACAGGCATATAGGAGAAACTGGAAACACAAAGAACAATCTATCTGATCTTGCCCCGGAGGTGTAAGAAAATGCTGCAGCATGAGGACAGCAAAAGTACTAGACTGTAGTGTGACATCGCAGATCTGCCTGAAGTGCCTCAGACAAAAGATATTTACTCACCTCATTTTGCACCTGTTAAAGAAAATGCCCTGTCTTCTCTCGGCATTCTCTTTTCTCCGCTGCCGAGCATCATCTACAAGTACACTAACAGTATGGTTAAGCGACGTAAACGCATTCCTTAAAAAAACCAATTCGGTAAACCAGATTAAATAAACCAGGCTGCAATTTTACGACACGAACGCAAGAGGTGACCGCGCGCTCCTCGTGAAGCATCGCCAGTGCAAACAGAACTCACCGGTCTGTGAACTTCTGCGTCCCATGAGCCCCACAAAGACGTCGTGCATATCTCCTGCAAGAGATACATGCCTGAAGTGTATATGTCGTATATATTATTTACATTATATTCAAATTTTGATTGAACGTCTGTAGAATACGTTTTGAGTTCTGCTTACTTTTGTGTAGAGGAAATTCATTGGTGCCTGGAACATAAATAAAACGTATGAACTCAATTTCGTCCTACAGTAGCCAAGTGTACGTTGTAATGTGTTATGTCTTACGAAAAAAATATTGATAAAATACAGTAAAAATAGCTCAAAACAACACAAAAATCGCAATCCAGTAACATGCAAAATACATAGCATTTTAAGAAGACTGTTTTTTTTTCCCCCAAAAGTTCTTTGCTCAGTGTAAACATAATGCGCAATAAATAGCCCGTTTTAAATGTATTTTTTTATTCAGAAGCCCAGCGAACGCACATGGCTACCCACCGCTGCTTCTTCTGCCCATTAGTCCCACGAAACTGTCGTAATCAATATCACTGTATCGTTTCAGAAGCTCGCGGGGTATATTCACAAAAGCAGGATCTTTCTGGAAATTGAAATAATTATTATTTTTATTACAATTATTACAATCATAAAATTGTTTCTCGTTCAGTCTCCAACAACAACCAAGTAGAAAAGCGTTTTAGAAAGAATTGTATATAATTTTAACCGTGCGGTATTTATACAAATTCTCTGCACCTCCACAGTTGGTCTATGTGGCTCCTGTTCCTCGCAGCTGGACTGGCACGAGCGGAGGGTCACCATGAGGGACAGGATCGCCAGCAGCAGACTGCTCCTCATTGTCTCCATCCAGCGGCAAGAACTCGCGCTGTTGGCGAAGGGGAACACGAATTTAAAGGACCCAAAAAACTTTGGAAATAATTCGCCCAAAAGAGACGCAGTAATATCACAGAATGTATTTTATGTTGTCCATTGTACAGCGCGAGGTGTGCACAACGTTAGATTTTCACAATATATTTAAAAAATATTTCAGCATTAACCGTACAGTTTGTATACTTAATTTGTAGTCCAGTTGCAATTAAGTGTACATTTAAGTATATTTCTCTTACATACGTCTGTTACTATTTTACATCTCTAAATGCAAAAAAGAAAAAAACAATAAAACATAAAATATTGCATATGTACGCGACAATTTGTGTAAACTCGACCAAAGGTATATAAACAAGAAATTAATAAAATGCAGAACTTTATAATAGTTTACAAGTGTAATTAAAACAACACACCAGTAAAATATATCTAAAAGAGAAAGGCATCTTGCTAAAAGGCATTATTCATTTACCTGTCAAATTGTCTGCTGCTTTCTGCGGGAGTGAAACTATGAATGCCCACTGTATAAGCGTTCAGTTTATCTGCCACGGATGGATCAGGAGTTGTTGTGAGCTTTCAGATCTTGCAGAACCTTCAGCCTACAGTGAAATATCCATCTAACTACACGTTAAATTATGGAACAATATCCGCGTTACTCCAATCAGATCCCACTTCATGGGCGTGTTTTCAGGTATTATGCGACTTGTGTCACTACGGAGCAATCGTTTCGGACAAGTGACGATGATAATGGTCTAATACGTAATCACAGGGAAAAAAATATAACGTTAACGATTTCCGTCGATAAGGATGTAACTGCACTAATGTAAAACGTAAAATACATGATTCCTGTATTTACACTGACACAAAATACAATGTACAAGTAAATTTATATTCCACCCCAGCCTTAAGAAGATGAAAACGTTTATAGTTAAAAATTTAAAGTTAAGAAATATATGTTTTTTATCACATTATATATTGGTTTTGAAAACACCCACATTTTATTTTATAGTTTATTGATTCGTAGTGTAATGGTTGATTGAGTTATGTATTTTCTTTTGCGTTTCGTTTATATAGCTGTAAAATAAACGAATATATAAAATATATACAGTAAATAAACAGTACCATTTATTATCAGTATTAGTCACGGAAAAACAGCAGCAGTGAGTTTAATGTGGGTTATAATGTATCAATATGTGATCTTATGCTTTTGCATTTAACACAGGCTATAAAATCTCACGAAACATTTGAAAACTTCCTTACGTAAATCTCAAAAGTGAATATCCGTTACCTTCTCAGAACAGTGGAATTACAGTTAAAACCAAATACAGAGGCCCTTCATGAAATTTCCCGTTTGACTTTGAACCTTAATCTGCGTAGGAACGTGTTAGCTGTGCAGGAAGCAGTACAGACAAGCAGATGATAACTGTATTAATGTTTTCACGTCATGTGGCAGTACGCAACGCGCCTGATAGCCTCTTCGGACCTCCAGTGTTCCTATTCTCTTGAAGGCAAAAATAAAAATGCATCTAAAATTTAAAATACATTGTAATAAGTGTGCTTGTTTCTGATTCATAATGAGCTTCTTTGTATTCTTTATTACAACTGAACCTAGACAAATGACAATGCTGTTTGAAAATTAGGGTTAATCTACAGTGAGTCATTAAATGCACACACAGAAATGTCTGATGGTTGTCTCAAAATAAATAAATATATTAATTAATTAAATTTAAATTAAAATTGAAAAAGGTCTTTGGCTCACCCTGTGGAGAAAATCTACTTCACTTACTAAAAGAGACTGATCAGGGAAAGTTTTAAATCTAGTCACTTTTTCGTCGTCACTTTTAAATTATGGATTATGAGTTTGATTACGATTGTGTTTTGAGTCACTAGACTTGTTGCCTTTTTTGTGACGTTCAGAAACAAAAATAAGGGACGATTATAGTTTGGGGGGCATACCAAACGTTTGCAGTGGGCACATGCCCCCATATATAAATAGTTGAATATTTGATCTACAATACACTTTAGAAACACATAACTCGACCCCTACGGAATTATCCCCACACTTTACATTATTTTCATGCTTGTGTTAATGTGAACTAATGGTCATTAAAATTTGCTTTCCATTTCTGGTGGAATTTTACCAATACATTTTTTTTGCTGAGCCTGATTTGTTTGTGTTTTATAATTTGTTATGGTATAAACATGAACATGCAATAATCTTTCTGAAACTCTATTGGACAGTCAGGCACTGACTTTTGTTTTTAATTTATCCGAATATATTAAAATGGAACTTCTCTCCGGGTGTAAGAAAACTGTGTATTGCTTTTTCGATTAGTTTTTGTTTGGCATGTGGTATATTTATTTATGTTTATAGCTAATACTGTAAGTATTTTATACACATTAAATTGGCATAACAGTAACAAGAACAACAACAATAATAATAATAATGGAACTGTGCTGTATAAATAAAATTTAATTATAATTTGAAAAAATATTTAAAGATGTTTTTAGCACACAATCATTTCTACATTTCATATTAAACACAGTAATTTAGACAGCAGATAGTGTCCCTCAGAGTGACCTGTAGCTGAATGAGAGGGTTAATTATAATTATCAAAGGACCCACTCAAAGACCCACTGTTTAAAGTCAACAGCCAAATTCAAGATCTAAGATAACAGTCTGTAAAGCAGGCTTAATCGTAATGTTTGAAGAGCCAGGAAGGTCTGTCTGTGAGGCTGATGACAAGGAGGATGAAGAGGAGGATGAGGAGGGTGAGGGGTTCGCAGTGGGTAGAAGCAGCAGGCAAGGGAACAAATGACATGGGGAGATATGATGCTCAGAAGGCTTCATCAAATGATTCTGGAATACTTTGCGGTAACAGAAAGCAAACACAAAACAGCAGTGGATCGATTGCATTCAGGTGTGCTTCAGGTGTACTTACTGAGATCCTGATGCACTGGTGGCAAGGAGTGGCTGGATAGGGTGTGACAGATGCAACACATATGGGCCCACAGTTTTGGTTTACTGTGCCAGAAGTAGAACTGTAATTTTAAGCATTGATCTTATTCTGTTAAAATGCAAGGTGCTTTACCTGAGGACTTCAGAAGTTAAGCAAGATGCATGTCAGGTATGACAGACAAGAAAGGCTACTGTGAAAAAGAGGAGTAAGGTTTACAACAAGAGGAGAGACTATACATGGGGTTACAAAGAAAAGAACCTTGACAATAAATCCTGACCACTCAGCATTGTTAGCAGCTTGCCCAAATGTTGCAAAGTGTAAATAAATACTGGCTAAATATAAAGGGTTTATACAAACAGGTGAATCTCTCTAGGGAAAAGGATGATAAACAGGTATGATTCGTTTGCTGGTTGGTGTGTTTTTCTGTGGATTTTGAGGATGGAAAGTGACCTCGGGCACTGGAAATGTGTAGTTCTGTAGTTTATTGCCTTAGGCCAACAGGGTGTACCATGATTCATTCATTCATTCCTTTGTTCATTCATTTTCTACCTGTTTATCCTGGACATTGCTAGAGGTGGTCTGGAACCCAGGCCAGGCAGCTGAAGGAACAATGCAAGGTGTGCCATAGACTGGGAACCAAACCCACTGCATTTATCATGTTTTTGAAATTCTGTGCAGGAAGCTGACAGTCCCTACAGTAATTCATTATTTCCAAGAAGTTTATCAGAGGTGCTACAGTACTTTACACAACAATGACAATCAGTCATCAAAGAAGTGCATTTCCCTCAGTCACGTGATTATAGCATAAGATAAAACATCATTAATGTCTTAATGTACAGCATATATTAACTTTAGCCACTGCTACTCCAGTCTTCAAAGTGTGTATGTGGGTGATTTAGATGAAATGGTGAATCTCAACTCAACTCAACTCTTACTTAGCCTTTACTGTGTTAATGTCTTTTGTTCAAGCCATCTATTCTAGAATTCCCGGAAGGCTACAGTTGGCCAAAACCTATGTGTATGACCAGATAGTGAAACTAAGTGGATTGATCAATAAATGAGCATCCATCCATCCATCCGTCCATTCATTATAGCATCTTATCCAATTCAGGATCACAGGAACCCTGGAGCCCATCCCAGGAAGCACGGGGCAGGGGACACCCTGAGTGGGGCACCAACCCACCATAGGGCACACACACTACAGGTAATGTGCAAACGCCAATTAACCTAACCTGCATGTGTTTGTACTGTGGGAGGAAACCAGAGAAAACCCACCAAGCATGGGGAGAACATGCAAACTCCACGCACACAGGCCTGAAGTGGGAATCAAGCCCAAGGCATGAAAGTGCAAGGTGACAGTGCTAACTGCCACACCACCATGCTGCCCTATAAATGAGCATATATGGCTTAAAAGGAAAGGCATTTTTGCCTACCTTCACCAAACCACTATAGATTTGAATGTGAATCACCTGACATAGAGGTACCTACTGTCAAAAAGGTTAAAAATGATTACAATAATATCCCTAAACATTAAATATAAAAAATATTACACATTCTGAAGCTAACATTTCTCATTTTATTTTTAGGATTTCATGTCTATTATTCAATTTTAAAACTTTATTAAACACTGCATTGAATTACTGTAAATAGATTATTGTTTTTTATTTAAACAATGTTTAAAAGCAACTAAAATTTAGATTACGCTAAGTGACCACAGGTATTTGTAAAAAACGAGAAAAGACATGCACATGCTGGAATGCAAATGTCTGAGAGTTTGGATTAAAAACGCAAATCAGGGATCAAATGTGCACGTCTGAAGTCAAGCGATCTCCAAAACACAGATGTCCATTGATTAATATTTTAAAACACTACTGTGCAAACTTTGAACTCTGTTCCCAATCTGGCTGCAAGGGGAATACAAAATGATGTGAATGACTGCCGCTCAGCTGGAGCCGATGTGAAATCGAGGAGGGTGTTTGCTTACTAACAAAGGGCATGGAGAGAGTTCTGAGAGCGCATTTTACAAAAGGTTAGACATTTTTATTTTGTATGTTTTATTAATGATTGTAGATCCATATTTGCCTATACCTGTTTTCTGCAGATTACCCAATGAACTGTGGAGGGGGATGGAAAGGCTTAAAGATCTAACAGTTGTGGGGGTGGGAAGATAATTAGCTACTTTTCTGCATCATTTATGATTGGTACTTCCCTTCATCATGGAATCACATCCTGTGGGCTGTGAGCGAAGCCCCCCCCCCCCAGGATGGGCTCTGCAGGCTCATCATTTGCACAGGGACAGTGACACAGACAGGGACAATGAGGGACTACTGCTTGTCTTGGGTATTCAGGCTGGTAAACCATCCCTGAATCACAAACACCCTCCCAAGTATAAATACACAGAACACTGTTTACATTCTCAAAAACATATTTCCAAGTATTGAACAAGTGGTTTGTGTGCTCAGGGGCTCACAGAGTTCTCCTAGCCCAATGAAGACACATCACAGCCCAAAACAAGTCTGTTATCACTCAGCAAACACTTTTGTGTACTAAATAAACAGGAACAGCCTGTGAACACTCAGCAAACACTTTTGTGTACTAAATAAACAGGAACAGCCTGTCAACACTCAGCAAACACTTTTGTGTACTAAATAAACAGGAACAGCCTGTCAACACTCAGCAAACACTTTTGTGTACTGAGCCATTAGAAGCACCCTCTCATCACTCAACAAGTGTTGTGTGCTGAACAAAAACAAACTCTTTATCATCAGTCAACAATCACTTTGTATACTGAACAATCTGAAATGCCCCATTTTCACTTAAGCACTTTCTGTGTGTTCAACAAAAACATTCACTGCACTGCCTCATACAACATAAAATAATTTCTAAATAGATTGTGCTGTCTAATCTAATGTATATTAACACAATTCTCCAGATGGTTGAAAAAAATCTGTATCATAAATAACACTGATTAAAAAAACACTGAAATTGCCCTTTCGTGGGCTGTTAATTGGTTGTTGCAGCCATAATTACAAGGAAACTCAATGGTTTTTGTATATTATTATATCTGAATCACTTTGTTGTCCCAAGTTCTTTAGAATGGCTTAAAAAATGCCAAATGAAAAGACAAAACTGCGTTTTTCCCCCAGTCAAACAGAACTCAGTATTCCAGACTAACAAAGCGAGAGCAGGATTTTAGAGATTTCTGGAAATTTATAAAAAATGAAAAACTGAAATATTATGTTGATACAATTATTTACAGCCTGGACTCAGCACTTAGTTGAAGTACCTAAAGCAACCAGATTAGTGTCTTCATGTGTTTGAAGTGACAACCTTTGCACATCTGGGTTTGAGGGTTTTCTGGTGTTCTCCTCAACAGGTTGTCTCTAAGCTCTGTCAGATTGGACTGAGATGTGGTTATACACAATGCAAAACCAAATTTTGCAGAAGCACATTAAAATATGTTACAAAACAAGCTGGCATCATAGATGCTTTATTGTTATTGGTTTTATTTACAATTCCAACTTTAAACTTCTTGTTATGATAAGATTTACACAATTAGCCTGTTTTCGTCTGCTAAAACACTGTGAAACCGCGACTCTGCATGTGTGCCTTTAAAGTGGAACGGTGGAGAAATCGAACAGAGGCAACCACCAGTTATTCCAGGAAATCTACACAATAAATGTCATAATAAAAAGAACATTCAAAATACATATATTTAACATAATGATGGATAACAATGTTAGGAATTCACTGCTAAAGAAAGACATTTCCACGGCACAGAGACAGAGATATTGGTGAATGATCGAGAAATGTATATAGAGATTTATACCCACAATATACACCATCAATCTCTAAAGGAATTAAGATGCAACAGTTGACACTGACTCTAAAATAATTTAAATACAAATATAGTCCTGCTTTACTGTTTACTCTGAATAGACAGAAACCTTGACAGAGGGAAAATTACTTGTAACAAGGGAAACATTTTCACATTGCTGGGAGTCACGAGACTGAAGGGAACAGAGTAACATTTTTTCAGGAGTTTTTCTTTTATGGCTCTATATAAAATGGTATGACTACCACTGAGCGTGACAATAAGACAGGGATTTATTAAGGGAGGCATGTACTTCCTGTGCTTTCTCTGACTTGTCATCCCTCTTAACTGGGTTTTAAGAGGAGTGACAAGTCCCAAAGTTCAAAGAGAAACTGGAGAGCAAGGCAATGATGCCATACGGGTTCAGCAATGCAGCTAGAAGCTATTAAATGGAAGGTATTGTAGCAACGAGACAGTGTTTGAATGCCATGACCAATGAATCTGAGACAGGGCTGTGTAGCTGATAAAAAATTGTTAATTAATAACTGTCCATGCAACCCAAGCTCCGATAGCAAGTATTGGGATGGTATCATTCTGAACCTACGAGGACTAATGTGATTCCTGTCTTCCTGTATCTTTTCGAGGGAAGAAAAGATCTATATCCATTCTCAGGCTGCCAAGGAGATGATGAAGAGGGAGTGAGGGCAGCTGTGTTACCACCCAGCAA
>JABJVR010007288.1:0-11671 GCA_025773905.1 Chitala chitala | reverse complement strand
CCCCCCCCCCCCCCCCCCCCCCCCCCCCCCCCCCCCCCCCCCCCCCCCCCCCCCCCCCCCCCCGGGAGAGAGAGAGACTGTAGCTGGTACATTGTATACTCACTCCTCTCTTAGACCTGATATGATCAGGAGGTGGTTCTGCTGCAGGCGGTTTAGTTATGTATTTATTTATTTTTTTTTTCCCTTGATGAATTATGAGTTTCAGTAGGAGAATTTGCTTTGGTGAAGGTCCAGCCAAACACTGCAGGGACTCTCCCTGTGATCACAGCTTGACCATGGGTTGCCAATCAGTATCTTTGGGTTGAGATGCTTTCGCATTAAAGCAACTGGGACTGCGGTCTTATAAAAGGCAGAAACTAGGAATGTGTATTTGTAAAACTCAATTATCTGTAAATGTGTAATATGTCCCTTGACCATAATGTGTTTGTCAGTGGGGAAGACCTCTCCCACCTTTACGTGTGAGAGCACAGGGAAACACGACTTCATGCTGTGCAGTGTGAAGAGAAGAGGACATAATATGTGCATTTACTTGTGATACTACCCTTCCTGCAGTGACATGCGAAATTACTGCGTCTCACAGGCAACATTACTGTGTCATCCTCCATGGCCAAATGTGTTGCCTACAAAACGCAGCTTTGTACAGCTTTGTAAATGCAAGCCAAAGCTTGCATTAAAAAATATTGTGAGCGGTTGATTAACGGGCACTTACTGGTGAGCCTGATCGATGGATGGCCCAGTAGGGGAAAACTAAACTCCACCACCTTGGAAGCACAAGGCAGGTGGTTCCCTTTCCTTGAGGAGGAGGCAGAAACAGGATTGGGGGGTGGAAGCAGCTGAGGTGACTTCTGTGTGAACACAAAGGACTCGACTGATCTGAGGACGTGACTCCTAACGCGTGGCAGCTGTCAGAGCCGCTTGCGGTCGATAGTTCTCACCTCTGCGGGCAGATATTGCTGCAAAATCCTGGGAGGGTTTTATCAGGCTATCTGTTTACTCCCAGGCTAAGGATTTGCCACTGGTGGTGTGGATTAGGGAGCACGTCGCTGAGGTGAGGACGCTGAAGTCCTGCCAGCTCTGCTTTCATGACCCATATCAGCATCCCACAGTGAAGACGGGAGATCAAGCTGCCTTGCTATGTAGATGTGGCATCTTTCTGCATCACGTCTTTTAGCAGCATCCAAATGAACTGCCGTGCCCCGCCTTGGATCCGCAGTGCCCCCTTCTGAAGCTAAACGCTCCTCACTCCCTCGCTGTACCGTTTGCGCAACTTGACTGCGCTGAAAGTGGTTCCGTTAATACGCTGATGTTTCAAGGTTAGCTCTGCTCCCTGGGTTCAAGATGTGTGGGAGTGTAGATGGATTAAGGATAACGCCATTGTTCTTCCTCTCTTCTCAGCAGAAAAAAAAGCCTTCAGATTTTACACATCTATAATTAATTATACATGGCTTAAATGACGGGATCAGTAGGTCACAATCAGAACAGGTTTGCTGCTGGCAAACTCTACTGAGAAGGTAATGTATTTTCTTTGTATGAAAGGTCAGTTTTTAAGGAGCACAATGAGCATCTTAATTGAATTGAGGAAGCCTGTTTGGGGAAGCCGAGGGCTTTTATTTGCATTTTGTGGGCAAAGGACTGATCTCTGTGTGATTTTGTGGGGTGTTTGTTCAGTCTCTGGTGGCTTGGTGCTGGGGTGAAGCTCCTACCATTTGCAGCTGCATTTCACCCACTGAATAAAGCTTCTCATTGAAGAAGAGCAGCTTCTCTTGGACAGCAGGTGCTGAGTGTGTTACCTCTGCAGCAATGGGGGACTTAGCAGTCAGCCCTGAGAACAAAGTGGGAGGAAGCCTTTAAGATACCAGGCTCACTAAACTTTAGCGATGGATGAACTTGTGCGCACAAGTGAAAAGCATGACCCTGATGACAGTTAAAGAAAAAGGTCATATTTTGCCCTGTGGTTTACACCTATAAAACTCACTTAGGTTCAGTTTTTTGAACACGTAGAATGTAATTCAAACTGTATTGTACACCTTTTTCTAATTCCATAAGATTACTAGATCAAGGATGCTTGTCTTATTCAGTCAAAACGCAAATCCTTACTATGCAAGCCTGAGTTAAGTTTTCTACTAAATGCAATTATTTTTTACATTGGGAGACCTTAAAACAAAGTTTAAAGTACAACCAGCTTGCAGCGAACCAGTAGCCCACCCCTGGGATATTTTTTAGTATGACTAAGGATAACCTGGAAACCTTTTCTTAATCTTTGTACCAATCGTGTAGTGTATCGTTGTTCTTTCATCTTCCTGTGGTTGTCACAGCACCCTGGGAACGTCCAAAACGCCACGGCGTTCGAAAAGAGGGGTGTTTGTTCCTCAAGTTGCTAACAAGCACCACGCTTTAATGTCATTCACGGTTTTGAGAATGTAAGCTGTCCCACACGCCGAGGTCTCCGACAAGACAGAGTTTAGTGGCAGATGTGGAGTGTATGCAAAATAAGCATGAGCGTGTGCCACTCTGGCAGGCTGGAGGAATAGAGAAAAGCAGGCTGGCTTGTATGTTTTATTCAGGGCGACAATGAGCAGGTAGCGACACTGTCACCGTTCTCAGCCCAGGAACCTTGCAGATTCATTAATCCTCCTCCCATCGGGCTCCAAGCAGCTGCTGTGCTGGAAAGCAGCCCCGGGTCAGTGCTACGCCGTGCCGCGTCTGCCTCAGCTCATCTTTCAGTAGCCGAGAACAAAGCTGCCACCGTAGATGCCGCGAGTCGTGTAATCTCGCCGCACATCACACTCAGCCTTATCTCAAAGGTGTTTTCTCCCTACACGCTTTGTATGTTGCCACTGTGAACGTCACTGTAAGAAATAAAGGCCATGCAGGCTACAGGCTGAAAGGTTTCTTGGGCTGCATTTAGCATGCTTTGCTCATGACTGGTACAATAAAAAAGAGCAGCAGTTTTCAAGTATACTGAATCAGAGTCTGGCTTTGTATGTACCAGAACTTGGAAATATATATTCGTTGTAACAAAGACCTGCTTTAGAATGGTATCCATTCCAAAGTGCCAGGAAATGTGCTTTTTAAGAGGATGATTTTATTTATGGTTGCTGTAATCTGCCTCGGTGTCTGTTGTCACTACCTCACTTTGCACTCGATGCATATAGTCCAAGTCCAGTTGCCTAACTTAGCTGGCAAACAGGAGGGCTGTATGTATGCAGACTGTTTTGTCATGTGACTGTTTGTTAATGAGCCTGATGAGAAAGCCTGTCGCTGTTGTGAAGTGCGAGGCACGCTAGGTCAGCTTCCGCCTCAGCACTCTACGTTGTTGGATCTGGGTCTCCACTCGAGGATCTGCATGTGGGCCACTGTGTCACCACGGAGGAGCTTTCTGAAAGCCATACAATATTATTGCCAAAGGCAGGTATTTCAGAAAACAGACTCAGCTATGGTAAGCTGTGTGATGAAAGTCTTTGTCTGTCTGTTCCAGGGTCATTACCCATAATCCTTTGCTTTATAACCATTATTCCATAGATGTTTTTATTTTTGGAGTTAAAAAAAGAATAGTATTATCATTTCTAATAAAACTGTTAGATCTTACATACATTGGGTTCTGTTCCAAGGACCAGGCTATAGTTGGACTGAATGTAAACTGGACTCCAGCTGACATAACAGCTAATGTAGTATTACCTTGTACTGTGTCATATCGTGCACATATACAGTATGTTTAGGCTACAGTAAAATAAATTATTAAATTTATAATTAGTTACAGAGAGATCGAGAGTTATGTGTGTTTAAACTATTTGATAGCTCTATGCTCACGCTGTACCATGGAAACAAAGATAGACTGTTATCACAGATGCTGAGGCTGCAGGGTCCCTGCAGTGCTGTGCGTAGCATATTAAATATATATCATATATATGTTGCCATGGGCAGTCATGAGTCACACAGGTCAAGTGGATTCTGCCTGTAACTTATATTACAGAAAGGCCTTGACTTTATCTTCAGATATATGAGGACTGTATATTTGGCTTGGTACTTTTAACCATTTTATAATGTTGAGATTTTGTGTAAGGAAAAGTTTTTGGTGTTATACATGTGATGTTTTTGGCCTGTAAGTAGTGCTTACATTAGCTCTGGTGGGCAGTTTTCCCAGGTGTAGACTGTGGTGTGCAGCTAGCCCAGGTGTGGACTGTGGTGTGATGTTTTCCCAGGTGTGGACTATGGCGGGTACCTGGACCAGGTGTGCACTGTAGCGGATGTCTGGCCCAGGTGTGAACTGTGGTGTGCAGTTGGTGGAGTCATAAATTTAAATTTAGGAGTGTGTAGTTCATCATTTTGGGGTAACTAGTGAGTGAACATTATACCCTTCCTCAAATTAATATCCACTCTGAGGCTTCAGAACCTCCCTTGTTAACAAAAAGTGTGACAATGCATTAACACTAAACTTCAATCAATAAAGGCCTTGAGATGAATGTGCTGTGTAGTGATTAGACAGTGGATTAAGACACACGTTCACCTACCCACACACACATCCCTTCAGCTGAACACGGTTCCTGCCACGTTCATTGTTGTCAGATTTTGGAGCACAGCTCCAGTTTTTCGTCTTGATTATAAACACACTTTTCTGCAGAGCTTAACACACTAAAGCCTTTTGGAAAGCCAGGCAACCTGGCTGTCATGCACTCCACTAATAATGAGATACAGTATGTGCGGAAGAGCCGTTAGCCAGGGAGAGCGCCGTTCCACACCTCTGGGTGCCAGTCACTGCTCCAAGGCATTCATAGGTGACACGCCGGGAGGCTTTTCACTGGCCGTGTCTGTAACGGCAGGCGCAGCGTAGGAGCACATATCGCTTTTCAGCACAAAGCACTCAACTCTTTAAATGCTCCTTTGATCATCGCGAGTCTATTAAGCTGAATTTTAATAAAAAATTAAAAATAGATTTAATTTGCTGTTAGGCTTTGCCGATTCTGAGGCTGACCTTGAGGCTCGTTTCTGGATTGTGACAGAAGTATTTGACAGATGCATAATGATGAATATACTGCTACATTTTACAACCAGTGAATGTGGTCTTTCGTGGTGAACGAACTGGAAGGTCATACATAATTACTAGTTACTATTAGTCAAATCTTAAAAGTCCTGTTTTACACTGGTGCAATATAGTTTAAAAAAATATCCTTATAATAAAACATGTTATTTATGAACCAGGCTGAAGGTTTGCAAGTGATTTACGCCCAATGTTATATTCAGCTTTTTGGTAGAATTAAAAGCAAATTAATTTCTAGTTTAACTGTGCACTTTATTTGAGTGAGATATGTTTTAGGCAGCTTACTTATTTGCTGGATAGCGCTATGACCTTGCAACTCCAGGGTCATGGGTTTGATTCTGGTTCTCAGAACTGTGTGTGTGTGTGTGTGTGTGTGTGTGTGTGTGTGTGTGTGTGTGTGTGTGTGTGTGTGTGTGTGTGTGTGTGTAGACTTAGCATGTGGGTTCACCAGTTCTTCCTATTGGTCCCAAAGGCAAGCAGGTCAGGAGGCCTGACCACTCTTAATGTGCCCTGTTCTGGGTTGGTACCCTGTCTCATGGCATCTGCATGGCATCTGGTCTTCAGTCTTCCCATGACCTGGTCCATAATGAATGGTTAGACAACAAATGGGTGATGAATTTCAAAATGTAGTGCATTTCACTTAAGCACTTGGAATACAGTGTTTTGTGTTGTGACTGATATGACTGCTTCATCTTCTGTGTGTGTTTCAAGTTCTGAATGTGCTTACGCACATTGTCATGAGAAGCTATAATGGGAGAATGATGTCCAGGGGCATGAACACCTACCTCCACAGCCAATAAATGTTACAAATCATATTAGACTCCAGCAAGCCTGCCTTGTATCTTCCTCATACCTGGGACAATATGATCTGTAAAGCCCCCCGATGTCAGCAGCCCTGGACCACAGCTACATTAATTTTTTTATGTAGCACCCCACCCTTGATAGGTACCGTACCAAACACCTGCATGCCAAGTTCTGGGAGCGGATCAGCACCCCACATTGGCATAGCCACATATGTCCAGCATCTGTCACCACACCACATAGTCCCACAGTGGGTCTCACGTAGCAAAGGGACTTAGAGAATCTCAACCAAACTTCTCATGAGCATCATATAAAGCTCACGACTTGAAGCTCAGGCGCTAATCAAGCGTAACTATGAAATGACAGTGATTGCTAATCGAGGCCAATTAAGAGTCATTAGTGGGGAAAAAAAAGCTCTGTGTTGGTGGAGGGGGAGAGGCATCGATGTATTTGCAGGATGCTTGAGCTGCAGTTAAATAGATCCACGCTGCTCGTGAGGAACCACAGACACTTGTCGTGCGAAGCTTGAAGGCTTGCCACTCTTCTTCCTGTGCCCGTTAAATAAAGTACACTTAGCATTGTGCCTTCATAAAACACTCTCAGGCAAATGGTAAGTGCTGGCCCTTCTCTGCAATTTCACCATATTCATGTTCATTTTCTGTGCCGGGAAAAATGCACATGGATTGAAATGGGACTGAGCGTTGTCATGTCAACGATTGTAATTCTAAGCAGCGCTGGGAGTCTGAGTACCACTGTGTAACTGGAACATGTGGTGCTATACAGATGTGGTAGGAATAGTTACAAATAGGCTGACCAAGTCACTGTCTTCCTCTTCTGCAAGTTGAAAGTTTCAGTATTATGATGGGAATTGCTTTTATTACCACCAGGATAAGTTATGTAACCTTAAATTACATCAGGGAATATTTTAGTTGTCTAGTATGCATCTGCTTATATATAGCTTCCGTTGCTAGATGATGAATGACAAATTCTGGTTATGTGGAAAATAAAAAAATTGTAATAATAAAAATAAAAGTGAGTGCAACAATAAAGTTACTGCTGTAGCCCTTTATTGCCTTAGCTCTTCTAAGGGATGTCAGGATGCAGTGAAAGATAGAAACGCTTCTTTGCTTGTGTGTCTGTAAAGTGAATGATTTGAAGAAGTGCTCTTTCACCCTCCCTGCACTTTTAAAATGTGTGCATCATCGAAGATAAGCTGAGCAGCTCGTATCTCTGGATCACTGAGCAGCAAACACGGCACGTTGGAATGGTGAAGGTTATTTGTCTGTAATTTGGGCAGCCTCGCACGTCTGCCTTGCCACTTTTATAACTGCACATGTGTAGATGTCTGTATAGATATTGTAGAAGCCCTGACTTGTGTTGTAAGCCTTTGAGATTTAATTTGCTGGCCAAGTGTGGTGTTTATTTCTTTTTGCGTAAAGTATATAAATTAGAAATTACTGCTCAACATGGTCAGTCACGTGCTTTCAGTAGAAAGCAGAGATGAGGATCTACAGATATCCTCAATATTTTCAGTATGGGGTGAAAGTGATATGCAGTCCTCATTGTGGGCTACTTGGTTAATTATCATTGTTAATAATCTTTCCATTGACTATTAAATTTGTTAATGAGACGTTATTTGTGAGGTCTGTGAGGCTTGTGATTCGTTGGAAAGTAAAGAACATACTGCCTGCAACAGTAACTCTAATGTTCCCAACTGGTGGTGACCAACCCTAGTGAGCAAGCATGATATAAAAACTGCAAAGAAAAGACAGCAATTATATTGAAATTTTTACAGACAGCCAAAGAGAGATCAGGGACTGAAAGAATACTTAAATTTGTAGAGGGAGAATGAGTTACACAGAAATATGAAATACAAAACTGAATGTGATACTGAGAGAAAAAATTGGAGAGAAATGGATGAGCATAGCAGAGCCAATTTGAGAGAAAGCAGGAGCCTTGGGGTGGGCAGGAGGGGGGTGGAAGTTTTGGAACTGATGCCAAGGCCCGAGGCAAAGCTCTACCCACTGAGTGTCTTAGACAGAGCACCTCTGTAAGGAGATGCCCAAGCTGGCAAAGGGTGTGGACATAGAAGAAAAGAAGAGAATGTAGGCAGGGCTAAGAGGAGCAGACTGAGAGGGAGGCTGAGAAGGAGAGAGGAGCAGAATGGAGGGAGGACAGTGACTAGGGAGGAGAGAAGAGGATTGGAAGGAACACCAAGAAGGAGAGTTGGAAGAAAGCAGGACAAAACAAAGAAAAATGTAAAGGGGGGGGTCAAATGGTTCGAAAGGATTTTTCATTAGCAATGTTACTAACTATAAATTAACACCATAATGTTAATAAATAACCTTAACAATAAACTACCTTGTAAATATGTCTAAAATAAGTAATGAACAGAAACTAGCAATCCATCAAATGTGACTAAATAATTTAATGCGTTAATATGTATAATTACACAACACAAAACACTTACTAAAAATATTATGCACCGCTGGCTGTAAGCACAGCTTCACTATCAACAAAGCCATTATTTTTCAGTATTAGCCTGTCCGATTCTAGTCTTTTGTGATTGTCAGCCTGTCTTGGGATGCACAAGCGTGAGGTGAAGATTACGGTCAGTACAGCAGTCCAGCATGAGCACTCCCACATGCATTCGCTTATCAAGGACAGTTTGCATTCACCGGTACTCCCTGGAAGCGCATCGTTGGAATTTAACGAGCTCGCCCATAGCAGGGGTGAGAATGATTTCAGGCAGAATATGGTGTCCTTGGAGGGAGGATAGATGGAAAGTGTGAAAGAAGTCAGTAAGATTAAGGCTGTAAATGCACTACATCACCCCGCTGAAGTGTCTAATTCTTTGTTAAATGGAACGTTATTAAAATGATAGACTACCATTCTATCATTTCTTTTATTGATATCTGTTTGTGGATTCAGTTGGATCTTTATGAAAAAGTGTCTGGTTGATTTATGCTACAAAATTTTACAAGTAAGGGTGGCAACGTAGCATCTGATTTCAGTCAACACATTTCTGATTTTATGCTGAAACTCCAAAGAAACACTATTTAGCGAAGTCAGTCAGTCAGTCAGCCAGTTTCCACCCAGTTGTCCAAATGAGGGTTTTGGTGGCAGCAATCTGAGCTGATTGGACCAGACTTCCCTTTGACCCATGATGATATCCCATCATTCCTGGGGGATCCTGATGTGTTTCCAAGACAACCTGGAGATTTAGGCTCCCCATGCATTCTAGGCCCACCCTCAGACTGTCTGGAAAAGCCCGAGCAGCAATTTTCCAGGGGACATCCTTATTACATGTCCAAACCACCTCAGTTGGCTCTTCTCAATCTGGAGGAGCAGCAGCTCTACTCTGAGGTTGTCCTGATGTACTAAGCTCCTCATTTTGGCTTGGAGAGTAACCCCAGCAACCCTGCAGAGGAGCCTCATTTGAACAGTTTGTGTTCACAATCTTATTCTTTTGATCGTTACCCAAAGTTCATGACCACAAGTGAGGATGGGGGTATAGACTTTTTACACTAAGCTCTTCACCATAACCAGCCAACAGCTGATGCCGATTCAACCCTTCTGTAAGTCCCATGGTCCCTTTTCCCATCACTCATGAACAAGACCCTGAGATACTTGAACTCCTCCACTTGAGGCAGTCCCTTAGTGCTGACCTGAAGAGAGCGATCCACTCTTTTCCAAGAGAGAACCATGGCCTCTGATTTTGAGGTTCTGATTCTTATCTCTGCCACTTCACACTTGGTAGAAAATCTCTCAAGTGCGCACCGGAGGTCAGATGTGGCTATGAGAACAACATCAATAAATAGCAGGGATGGTACCTCCAGCCCCCCAGACCAGACACCCTTTCATTCTGGGCTGCACTTTGATATTCTATAAATGAAAATGAAGAACATGAGTGGTCACAAGACATACTTTTGGGAAAGTGCAGTGCCCACATGTAACAGACTTGACCTGATATCAAGTATGCAAACACAGCTCACACTGCAATCACAGAAGGACTGGATAGCATGTAGTAGTGCTCCGGGCACACCGTACTCCTGCAGAACCTTCAGAAGCACATGCTGAGGGACAAAAAAGCTCACATAGACTGGATTAGCATCCTCCCATGTATCCTCACACAACTGTGCAAGGGAGAATTGTTGCTTCACCATTCCATGGCCAGGATGGAATCTGCATTGATCTTGTTGAATCAAAGTTCAGGTTAAGTCTCCTGTCCAGCGCCCTTCCATAGACCTTAAAAGAGATCCTGAGAAGTGTGTTCCTTATGTATTTGGAACACACCCTCTGATCCCCTTTTTTAAATTTGTGGACCACAACCCCAGATGGCTGGCCTGGGGGTCCTTTTCTTACCTTCCCTGTAACATTGGAGAGCTACATTAGCCATGTGACTTCTGCATGTCCACTGCCTCCAACATCTCTTGTTGATGTTTACAAAAAAATATATAACATATTTAGAGATATTTACAATAGTTAAAATGGAAATATTTCAGCTAGCAGCACAAAACCAATTAATCAAATCCTACAAATTCTACACAACTCTTGCGGCTTACCTTCGCAAATTGAATTGTTTGCTTTCAGAGAAAAACACTTCGTATGAATCGGTAAGTCTCTTCTTGGCTTCAGTGAGTGGTTATTTTTTCCCTGCAGCACTACAATAGGAAAAAGGCAGCCAAAAGCAGAGAAAATGAGCTGATCCATTACAAATTACAAATTAAATTGTGTCTATTATTTAGAACAATTAATGTACTTGGGTGTTATGTTGCCGATTCAGTGCCTGATACAGCTAAATGGCCCAACATAAGACGTCAAATGAGTTTTGCTAAATATTCCAATTCCCCCCCACCTCACATGAAGAGCAGCAGCTGGAGAAAGGTGAAATTTTGGATAAATAAGTCTTTAAAGTAGCGTAAGGGAGAATGAGAGAAAAGGAGGGAGGATAAGACAAGGTTAAAGGAAGAAAGATCAGGGAAGCAAGGCAAGGACTGATGAGGATGTAGAGGGAAGGCAGGGAAAACAGAGAAGAAAGGCTTTTTTTCTGGGGGTTGTGTTCATCTTCAGATGAGAGGACAACAGCATTGAGGTGGACTAAATACAAACACCCCTCCCCCTCTCCAAACAACATAAGTGCATTTATTGTCATCCAAATATCTGGCACATCAGATGCCCATGCAATTTTACTTTATCTAAAACATACACATTTTTGCTTTCCACATAATAATAAAGACCTCAATGATATAAAAGATCCCAAAAATACACTGCAAGGCTATACAGTGTGGTCAACGAAGGTATGGAGAATTTACCTAACCTAAAATGAAACCTTGCCCTCTGTGCTTCCCCAAAATCCCTATGAGTGGCGGAAGCCAAACTAACCCCCTGAAAAACCTGCAAGGTATCAACAACGGGATAAGGTGAAACTTTAATCAGGAGCTACAAGAGGTATTTTCAGTTAAGTAGTCACCAGAGAGTATTTCTGTAGGAACCAAGGTCATACAAGAACAGACAATGTCAGTCAGTCATGACAGTAACCGCTGATATCGATGTACTAACATTCTGTTGTAAACGCCGTGCTTTGACTGAAACTTAAATAGGCCTTTCACTAGCCCAGTGCATTTCTAATAACATCTCAACTCTATGCACACAAACCATAAAAAGCATTCATTGCTTCAGGCTGGGCGGCACGGTGGCGTGGTGGTTAGCACTGTTGCCGCGCACCTCCAGAACCTGAGGTTCAATTCCCGCTTTGGGTCTGTGTGCGTGGAGTTTCCATGTTCTCCCTGTGCTTGGTGGGTTTTCTCCGGGTGCTCCGGTTTCCTCCCA
>JABJVR010007287.1:0-11673 GCA_025773905.1 Chitala chitala | reverse complement strand
CACCAATCAACATAACCTGCATGTCTTTGGACTGTGGGAGGAAACCGGAGAACCCGGAGAAAACCCACCAAGCACAGAGAGAACATGCAAACTCCACGCACACAGACCCAAGGCGGGAATCGAACCCCAGGCCTGGAGGTGTGCTGTGACAGTGCTAACCACCACGCCACCGTGCCGCCCACACTCCAGTGCTAACCACCACGCCACCGTGCCGCCCACACTCCAGTGCTAACCACCACGCCACCGTGCCGCCTAAAACATAAATATAAAATAATTAAATTTTTCAAAGCTGTGTAGACATCGCATTTCCTAAAAATATCTCTAAACACAAATTCAAAAACAGTTGACAATTTCCACAATATTTAGGTATAATACACAATGGTACAATCAATTAAAAGCACTTTTGTAATACCATTGAAATATTGTACATTTGTCTTTGTCAAACTGTAGACTAAAGGTGAAATTCTATTGTATTTAGGCCTGTAAAAATACAAGAGAAGCACAAATTTTGAAGTTTTCATATGAACAGTGGGTCCTCAGTGCTGCCTTTGCAGTGCACTTACAAAAGTACTGAACACAGACGACCCCACGGAGTTTCAGTTGGATTCAGCTCCAGGCTGACTGGGCCAATCCAAAACTATGATCATCTTCTGTTGATTTGAAGTTATGCTTTGGGTCATTGTGTTGAAAGGTAAAAATTCCTTTCATGTCACCATTTTAGCAGAGGCCTGAAGGTTGTGCACCAAAATTGATACAGAACTGTTCAGAATTCCCTCCACCTCGCCTAAAGCTCCAGTTCCATCTGAAGAAAAACAGCCCCAAAGCATAATGCTGCTGCTGCCACCCTGCTAATGGGGATGTCGGTATAGTGTTCTTTTGTAGATGTACAGTGTTTTTGTGTCAAACGGTTTTTGGAATTTTAGTCAAAAAGTTCGACCTTGGTCTCAGACTGTAATATTTTCCCACATGCTTTTGTCAGACGATGTAGGTTTTTACAAAATATAGCCAAGCTTGGGTGTTTTACTTTGTAAGAAAAGGCTTCCATCTTGCCATCCTACCCCACAGCCCAGACATGAAGAATACAGGAGACTGTCACATGTAGTACACACCCAGTCATAACCAGTACTTGCCAAAAATTCCTGCAGCTCCTTTAATGTTGCTGTAGGTCTCTTGGCAACCTCTCAGATCAGTTTTCTCATTTTTTCCTTAATTTTGGATGGACATCCAGTTCTTGGTAATGTTACTGTTGTACCATGTTTTTTTCTACTTGTAGATGACTGTCTTGACTGTGTACCATGGTATATCCAATGCCTTGAATTTATTTATTTATTTTTGCACCCTTCTTCTGACTAATATTTCCTCCAACAGTGTAATCCCATTGATGGTTTGTAAGCACTTTGTAGACCATAGCTTTTACTATAACAGACAACTGAATAAGTGTCAGAAAAATCCTACTAGAACAACTGAACTGTGTATGTGCTTGATCAGAGTCTCTTTAATTGATGGCAGCTGTGTACTGTCTACTATTTAACATCAGTTTGAATCTGATTGGTAAATTCTGCACACAGCCATGTCCCTAATTTTAAGAGGGTGAGTACACTTATATAGCCACATTGTCTTAGTTTTCTGTTATTCTTCCCCACTAAATAATTTGTTTGTTTTTTAATTGAGTTGCACAGATTAGGTAACATTCAAGGAGGGAAAAATTCTGAAGTGATTTATCTTGGTCTCATTTTTTTTAAATCTCAAAAACCTGGTATTTTAACAGGGGTGTGTGGGAATTTTATATCCACTGTATTTCTCCTTCTTTCAGTTGTTCCCCAGCTTCTCTTCAATCTTGTGGGGTAACACTGGCCACTATTTTTCTTTTATTGTACAAGAATGATAACTTGCAGCTCCTTTGTTTGGACTGACCATTAGATTACAGACTAAATAAGTATGATTACTATTGTCTGACTTGTGATGATTGGGTGTGTTTAATTGGTTACATATGCTTAGCAGTTTTATTGGCTTTTCAAATGCACACGTTGGTTTTCCCAAAGGGGAATTGTGCCTAAAGTGGAAAATTGTTTAAAGTTTAAAAAAAAGGTTTAGGTGGGACTGATGTTAGTGGGAAACCTATGAAAATGTGCTTACTGTTTAGAGAAACATGTTCCTCTTTTTGTCACACTTAAGGTTTTGCTGACTGCATCTATGAATCCTTGCAGTTTTAGTGTGTACACAACTGTGGAAAACCTGTCAACTTTCAGTTGCTCCTAGTTAGGGAGTCGCCACAGCAGACCAACCAGTCCTCAGTTAACAATCTGTACATTGACTTGGCACAGGTTTTCACACCAGATGCCCTTCCTGACACAACCCTTTTATTTTATCCTCCACTGTTGTCTGGGTTCATTTGTATTTATTCCTACTGTTTATTCTTTAACATCTGCAATTTCTTCTGTAAAGTGCTTTGAGGCACATTGTTGTAAAAGGCGCTACATAAAAATAAATTGAATTATCCAGGCATGGGACCAGCTCTGGACATGCACCAGCTCATGCAGCCCCAACAGCTGGGACTCAAACCCCCAACCTCAGAAATGTGAAACAAATGCACTAACCACTAAGCCACTGCAAATATATTCTTCCTGTTGTTTTACAGATGTTGCTGTGTTGTCATAATAAAATATAATTATTTCAAATAAATTGCACATTAAATTATAAAATTATCATTGTTATTTGTCTAAGTATTTAGTAAAGTAATTTTCATTGGGGCAAAGAGCTTGTTCTAATCTCCTTGGTATGGGCTCCAGACCACCCAAGACCCTAAACAAGATGAGCAGTTTAGTAATGGCTGGAATGCAAAGGACAATGTCAGCCCTTTGCGGGACACCCACACACTAGCAGCAATTAATAATATATATTAAAAATGTTTAAAGTACTGAATTAATCCCAGAGGGAAATAGCTTCTCTGCATTTAGCCCATCTCCTGAAAGGAGTGTTGGGCAGCCAGCCACATGTGGTGCCCAGGGAGCTAGCATTCAAGTGTCTTACTCAAGAACACAGCTGGCTGCACTGGGATTCAAACCCAAAAACTTTCAAATCTCAACTTGATGTTCTACCCATTAAGCCACCAGGCTACTGTAATAATAATAATAATTGTTGTTGTTGTTAGCCAAATCAAATATTTAAACTACGAATAACTGTAGTGAAGATTTATCACCATACTGAGCAAAAGTCACAGGGTTACCCAAATAGTGAAAGTCTACCTGTACACCTGTTAATTATTAAGCGCTGACCTGCCCATATTTTTTAAGTTAATGAATAATTTTTTTCCCTAAAATCAAAACCCCGAAAACATCCCTCTTTCGATTGCCTTTGGAAAAGTAACGTGGACACTTGACGTCCAAGTGTCAGTTTTCCCAAAATCACGTCACTTCCCCTGGCGTTGTGAAAGTTGAAGTCGTAAAATACATTGTCAGATGGTGCCACTCTAAGGCGCTTTGGAAAGTTTTTTTTTTTTTTTTACCCGCTGGGGGGGGGCGGGCCGCGGCCCCCCGGCCCCCCCCCCCCCCCCCCGCCCGCCCGCACGGGGCGACGGGACATGTTCAAACTTTCCCCCCTGGGCTTTGCTTTCACCACAAAATATAGCTAATAATAAGGTGTCTTGGATTGAATACATTACCCAATACGAATTTAAATGATTAAAAACTTATCGTAAATTATATTTTTAAATAATTTATTGTTTTATTATCTTGTTGCAACTGTCATAGAAAACGGTAGCAAAGTGAAGTTTGTTAACCTCAAATCAAGGTTAACCATAAATGAACGCGACAGAATGTGTTTGTCAACATTTAAAGATATTTGTTATAAAATAATGAAACTGCTGTTTTGTCTGAATCACTCCAGAGGGCAGAAGACGTCTATACTTTTATTAGTTTAAAAATGCTCGTTGTAGATAAGAAAGTACGAGCTGACACAAATCGTTACTTTTTTTGTGAAACGAAATGCATGTGAGTACGGAATTAAGTTTAAGATATAAAAGTCAGTAACGTTTTTTGCTAAGACACAGCTAGATACGCAGCATCTGTGGGATATATTTAAACTATAAAGCAGTTTTCTAAGGAGCGTTTATATATCATCTAAAACATCTGAAAATATATGGCTCATATTTTACATAAAATTATTTGAATTAACATGGAATAACGGGTGTGATTTTTCAGTGCTGAACTGTACGAAAAAACTTGACAATTCTGCCAATACAGTATTCTGCTCTATCTTTGGAGGAACTTCTCAGTGATATGAAAAAGTAAAAAAATATATATTTAGCAGTGATTACTCACAGGTTGCGTTATTCTGTGACAATTCGGGGGGGGGGGGGACCCCCACTGACGTTCACAGGTAGCTCGTCCTCCAGGTGCACGAGCGTCTCACGCGCCTCCTTGTATTTTTATAGTGTCGCATCTTGGGGGCTGACTTACTGTTGAAGATTTCATCTCCTGCTACTCAGATCCTCTTGAAATAAATTTTCTTCGAAAAAGTTGCATTTTTAAAGAAAATATAACTTGGAATAATTTTTCTTCTTAAACTTGATCGAATTTCATTTAATCGGACCAACTAGTCATGTTTTTTAATTAAGATATACAAAATTTTAATCTTGATACAAAAAAGATCAGTTTTTGCCACGACAATGACTTTTTCTGAGAAAAATTACACACTTTTCAACTGGATTCCCGTGGTCCTTATCATTCTGTCTTTGTGGTTTATTGAATGTAAATATTCCAAAATGAACACAGACCAAGTAGATCGATGGGCAAAACACGGATTGCAATATGTGAAGATGAACATATGCCGGAGGGCATCCTACCCAGTGGGCAGCGGGTGCGAGAGGTTTAAGCACACTGAGCAGAGCAGGGTGGCGGTGCACGTCTCCGAGCCCGGCTCAGGTAAAGTCATCGCGATTCTCCCGGACTCCGAGTTTGAGAGCCTGCAGGCGTCCAATCGAAACCGTTATTCTGCGGGTCCGATACCTGCAAATGACAAGCGGTCCCAGCATGTACCGATGTCCCCAGCTGCTCACGACGCTGTGCTCGTGCTGGATCCCAGTCCCGGGGACAATTTTGGACATACTGTTGTCCTCTTCTACGTCGATTACAACGTAACCACAAAGAAATGTGAACATAGAAATGGATTATTTACAGGTAATGTCGGAGCATCAACTACTCGTATGTAAAATGTGAGAATTTAAATTGTTTTATTTATGAAACCATCATTTATTATTATAACGTTATTTTATGTGTTTTTATTGGAATAGTATTCGGTGAATTTTTAATTAAAACCATTTTTATTCGAACTACGAGTTTAAACTTCAACAAGAAAGAATAATAACGCGTACGTATACAAATTCCGTTAATTGTGAGTACACTGCAACTTTTTTTAGTAATAACTAACAAGTTCAGCACAATAACTGAAAATATTGTAAACACTAAATGTTATAGCCTATTCATAGCACCACGCACGCAGCATTATTCGAAAAGTAAGCCTGACGCAAACCTCACTCCTCTCTTTGGTGATTAAGTTAACTAATAGCCAGACACATTTTAATCCTCCCAATTTGATTCATGCACTTTCTAGGTGCAGAGAACTTTTTTGAGAAGACGATGGTGTGACAATGTGAAGCAATCTTACCTTTGCAAACAATGCATTGTGACAGTGAGACCACGTGCTTTCAGCTGTACCTAGAATGAGGCGAAGTTTATTTGAACGATTTGAATACTATAAGTGACTGTCCTTAATGAACGAACACAGCACATCATTAATGTTAATGCAAATTTTCAATTAATTTAACTTAATGGGGATCTAGTCCCAGGCTGAGATGAGTAACCGAGAGGCATACCCACCATCCCATAATCCCTGAGAAGCAGTAGAAAAGAGCCCCACTGACAGGCTCTACAGAAACAGGAATGAACAGAGTATTTCAGCCTGTCTCATTAGACAAAGGATCTGCAAGTGGTTTTAAAGGCTTGTGTGTGGGTGTGTGTCTAAACTTAAGCCATTGTAAGCATTTAGGGGATTCTGTAGAAGGACTTTATTGAACATTAAGAAGAAACTCTAATCCCTGTCCCGTCAGTGTTACCGAGACACTGAGCATACACCCCCACACAGAGAAGCATTACAATAAACCCAAGACCTTATTCTCTTCTTTCAAAGGACATAATTTAGATTTTGATTCTGGTTAAGTTTTTAACTAAGGGGAAGCCTGGCAGCAGATTATTACCATTAACACCATTAAAAGCATTTTTGAAAGTATTATAACGACATTTTCTGAAAAATAGTTTAGCGATAAGTTCACATTTAAGAAAATTATATGATATGGGTAAGAATAAGACCTACTTCTAATTAATAAAACCAGGCTAAATTAACATAAATTATATACATCTTTGATTCTTGTTTTTATTGCCACACAGTTGTTAAGTGGGTGGGTGTGACCTGTAATGTGTGAGTGGATGTGACCTATAATGTGTAAGGTGAACTGGACTGAGTCAAAAGACATGCACCCAGGGATTGTTATTGTGGCAGTACACATTATGCAATGGTAATAAAAAACCATAAATCTGCATTTTTGTGGCTATGTGCTCCCATCCAATGTACAGCAAAAACAAGGGACAGGTAGGTACATACGGAAACTGCACAAGAAGGAGGAATAGGCAGGAGGAACAGGCAGGACAGAGTAGCAACAAGGCAGATGAGTGTTATGTCACTGTTACGTCACTCAACTCTCTCTGTTATGCCAACAGACTCCCTCTTTTTCAGTTGTGCCACCATACTGCCACAGTGCAGGTGATGAGAGAACACAGAAACATCCGACACTTGTGTGTCTGTGCCGGAGAATTGCTGCTGTTAGCAGGTGCTGGTACTATGTGACTCTGGTGTTGTGTTTCAGGGCGGGAGTGTTTGAGTGTCGCCGTCAAGGACCGCTGTCAGAACCAGCTGAGGCGGCACTGGAGCCACGCTGCCCACCAGGGAAGGTGGGACCACATGCACAGGGCGGCAGCAGAACGAGAACGCTCAGTGAGGGCACTGCGCAACAGGCCACATTGTGAAATACACTTCCTCCCCCTGGTGGTCAGAGTGGGGGACAGCAGTCAGACTCAGAGGCTGCACTGTGTTGGTGAGTTCCAGGTGGGTTGAGTGGGAGTGTGTGGTTTCCACAGCAGTGCCTCTTTCAGAATGGCTTCAGCCTGGTGTGCCCCATCAGATCTCCTGGGCTTTGCACAGTGCCCGGTCCAGTTGACCCACTACAGCCACGACGAGTCTGTAGCCAGCTGCGAACTCAGAGAAAACACGCGGCGTTGCCATCGGAAACCACTTCACCCACACGCAGCCTGCGGACTGTACCAGACGTGTGACCATGCAGTGCTGCTCTCAGGTAACCGTTCTGCCTGCGAGCCCCCACACGGCCGTGCAGAAGACGTTTTTCACAACGCATATATTTGCATGACAGGGGGCTGGCGGGCGCAGATCACCCACACGCGGCACGCCAACAATCTTCACCTTTTCTACCAGATGCTCAGAAACAACGGCTTCCAAAGGAGTCACATCAGGGTCTTTTTTGCTGGTAGCAGGCAGGCACTGGGTGAGCATGCTGCACTGGCTCTGTGGTGGGGAAGGGAGGAGTGGGGAGTGTGTGTGTGTGTGTGTGTGTGTGTGTGTGTGTGTGTATGTGTGTGAGTGAAATGGTAGGTGCCCATTTCTGACTGGCACAAGGGTCGTTAGGTTGGTGCCATGTGTGAGATGGTGCTGTGACCTCACAGCTGAGGGGCGTGGCCACAGGTCCATGACCTTCTACATGTGTGTAGTTTACTGTTTCTGACCACACCATAGTCTCCTCATAATACAAACACATGTAAGTCACCCTCACTGTCAGTGCAGATGTGTTGTGCTCACTTTAACTGACTAACCCCTTATCACACAGTAACACACTTCCTTATCCTTATGATTTACGTGTCTTGGGATAGACTCAGGTCTGACTGGATGATCGGATATGTGGACGGCAGTCTACCAGCAGTCATACTGAATAGGATGGACGAAGATGCAATCAAATAACGATTTTATATGTCTGTCAGAGCTAGGATCACATCTGCATATCAGAACTGAAGAACTGGGAGGGGTAGAATGATTTATGCCAAAAAGATATATTTAACATGTCTACTTGTATGTTGTTTTGTGTTGTATAACTGGTCTTATTGTGGGGTGGTCAGCCCCTGAGTTCAACTCTATATTTGTTTAGGTGCTACAAAAAAGTTGATCTTGATTTGATTTGATTTAAAAAGCACATTAAACATGCCTGGTGTTTGTTCTGCTTAAGTACAGCCAATTGCAATGAAAAATACATTATAAAGCATTAATCACTTGGATTACTTAAAGACAGCTGAGGAAAGTGTACGTATATTACTGAGTGTCTGGTTCATTACTGCTGCCTTTCTGTGCTTGTCAGTCAGCTTGGCTGGTTTAGAAGCAGCAGCAGGGATGGTGCAGCCAGCCACAGAGAAGCTGGTCATCAGAGAACACATCTCCTATGTGTGCCGCAAGCGCCTCTGTGCCGACTCCCTGTTCCTCTACCTCAACAGCCCTGCATGCCACGATGGTAGCATGCTGCTGTGGGACCGCAACCACAATGGCATCGTGAGTCACGCCAACCCCCCCCCCCCCCCACACAGTCACGCAAACCTTCACATGGAGTGGGTGGGTCTGATCCACAGCCCCGGTGTCTAATGAGCACATGTAGTGGGCCACACACACACAGCATGTGGAAAGAAGCGGTGGAAGAACAGAGTAGTGAAACGAAGGAAGAGAGCATGTGTGTGTGCTCAGACCAGCCCTGGTTTTCACACCAGCCATTACGGTTTATGGATTGAAAGACTGAATAAATGAGAACATATAACTCTTAGAGGTCAACCGGTGTCCTGCTATCCAGCAATATGTAGATGTGGTGAGGTGTGAAGCTGCTACCAACCTCGTTTTGCAGTACGGAGTGGTGCTCAAGCGCAGACATCAGTAGTTGTCCTGCACGCAGGAAATGCAGCTGTGTGCCTCTGGTCAAGCCGAAATGCGCCCACGGACTGTCTGATATGGCAGCATCTGCAGGAAACCTGAGATGATGAAACATCTTCATATCCTGCTCAAGTTCTGGAGTGAAATGTCCCTTTACCTTATCGCTTAATCAAAGCATTCCATTATAAATAAGCTCATTGTGAGGCACAAAAGAGACAAAAAATGGTATTTTTCTGTGCAAGGAGAGCTAAAGAATGGTCCCCTTCGAATGGTCCAAGCTGTCTTATCAGAAAAGAGATGAACAGGATTGCAGTTCTGCTATAACCTCACACACACGCACACACACACACACATGCACGCATGCACACAAATGCACACGTGGATACATACACATACACGCACACACACAAACATTGAGGCATCGTCTTTATTGGGTCTAAGGTCACGAGAAGCATTGGAGTTTAAAACTGAGTAAAATTAATATTCTTAATTATAGGCTTGATCCTAAAGGTACACCTTGTGTCAGTGCTTTCACGTCCCAGCTGTAACTCCACTTCTGGTCAGCAGTCCTGTGGAGCAGGTGGAATGGCTGCCCCTTGGTGTAAAAGTGGATATAAAGCTGCCAAGAAAAAGCCAATCTTCATAGACAAGGAGACAATGGCAGCACAGATAGACAAAAACTATTTAAAAGATTAGTTTTGTCACATGGGAAAATCCCCAGTTTGGATGTTCTCCATGTTTAATCAGTAGGGTAAACCCACAGAAAGCGATCTGTGAAAAATCTGCCTGTGTGAGGCGTGGTGTGGAGGTAAGCAGTTTTGTGTGACAGTTCTTTCCCTGTTTTCCAGGCGGAGCAGAAGGAGCGTTACTTGGTGGATGAGCTCTTAGCTGATTTGGCTGGATGTCGGGCCAGCCGTATCCTCCTGTTTGTGGACCAGAGTTACAGTACGTCCATCCATAAGAGACTGAACGGGTCATCAAAACACCGAAATGTCGTCCTGTTTGGAGCTGCTCCCTGGATGGATATGGCTGACATCTGGGCATCTCTGCAGCCCACACACTGTCTCCTGGACTACCTGAATCAGGTGGGACAGAGGGTTGTGTAACTATGGCTACATGAGAATCCAGTGAGTGTTGACCTCTGACCTTCATTGCTGATGTGTAACTATGGCTACTTGAGAATCGAGTGAGTAACCTACAGTATGACATTCTAGGTGTTTCCACCACCTCACCCCGTGAGCCTCGCTGCAGGACTCCTCAACACGACGCTGGCGGGTGCACCTTGCAATGTGATGCCCCCCCTCTCAGAGGCGGAGCTACGGAAGGAGCATATGGGCTGTCAGAACCTGCCCACCGCTATCTGGCACCGGACCCAGCGCCAGCACGAAGAGGAGGGAAACTGAGCAGGTAGAGTTTCGTCTTGTGAACGGTCTCTGTTCTGTCAACGTGCGTAAGCTTCATTGCTGAAGTTCTGAGCTGGGTTCTAACAGAACAGGAACTTCCCTTCATCTGTGATGGCATACATTTACTCAGTCCTATGAGGACGAATCTTCAGCACCCATCTTCTCAGCTTTTGGACTTCGATTATGCACTTTGGCCCACGTGGTGATGGACCGCCCAGGACGAAGAAGAGGAAAAAAAACTTGGCTTGTAGATTAATAAGAACAGTCCCAGGAACAGTCTGTCGGTCTTCTCAAGATGCTTAGATGGTCTTGGCAAGGCTAATTAGTAACTTCTCTTCTGGTCCCATATATCCACTATAATGGATTGACCTCAGGGCATGTCTGACTACACTATGGTACAGATGTGTATAGTCACACATTTGAGTTTGAATTCCACATGAGGGTGTGGTGGGTGGGTGAATCCCAAGCCTCCATTAGAAGAAGAAACAACAGCTTTATTATCAATGAGTACATATACATGCTCTAATGAAACCTGCATTTAACCAATCCCCCTGGGGGAGCAGTGGGACAGCCATACAAATGTCTTGCTCAAGGACACACCTGGTGGTTGAGCTGGGATTCAAACAGGGAGACTTCTGCATCCCAGCCTGACACCTACCCACTAAGCCATCAGGCTGGCGTAAAACCATTAGAATCTGGCACATGGTACAGCAGTGAAGCTCCGTCAGGCAGGAGGACGTCTGTCTGTACCCTCAAACTACATTCTCCTCACGGAAAAGAAGCCCTTTATAATCAGGCCTGATCCAAGAGTCATATATCACAGAGTCCCATGACCCTGTATAGGGAAATTGGTGTGGTGATGGATGCATGATGGATATGACAGAATTACATTCAATTTTTAACCAGGGCAGTGTTGCTGAAGATGCTTTGTATTAAAAATAACCTCATTTAGTAACCTCAGTTGTTTATCTCATACCATGGGTGTATAAATATCGGAAATAAATGTAATTTTTTTTTACATTAGAACTGCTTTTATGGTCCAGTTTAAATTGTACCTAAAATCATTAGCAATATTAATCTGGTGTTAGTACAAAAACCTTTAGTATTGCAGGACTGTGCAGCATACAGAATGAGAGAGAGGGGAGAGAGAGGGAAGATCGAAAGAAAACGGGGACAGAAAGGCAGACAAAGAGAGGGACAGAGAGACCTCAAAAGGGACAAAAATATGGAGAAAGGAAGA
>JABJVR010007286.1:0-11676 GCA_025773905.1 Chitala chitala | reverse complement strand
GCCCTATGTGCTCTGGGATGGGCTCCAGGTTTCCCCGCGACCCTCACCAGGAATAAGCGGTTAAGATAATGGATGAAGGTCCACCAGCAGTGTGTGGAGGTGTGCATTGTACAGTGTGTGCAGTGACATTGTAGAAGTGCAGAAACAGGAAAGTGGAAGTTACAAATGCGGACCATCTTCATATCTTAGCTTCCTTACTCTCTGTCCTCCTAGCGGCTGAGGCTCATTCTGTTTGTTTGTTTAAATTTATTTTTTTATTAATGTGAAATTATCCTGGCGTCCAAGTGTCTGCAGCCGTCAGCGAGGGAGCCACTCAGTGCTTGTTTGCTGTGAGTTTGGCATACTTAATGAATAGCTAAAGTACAAGACAGCGTGAAAGACTTTGTCGCGCGCCATATCAACATCCTATTCCTAGTGAAAGTGCTCCTCACCACAAAAAAAAAGAAAAGAAAGAAAGAAAAAATAAAGAGTCAAACAAATTCTGCTTCATGGTTGTGGGTGATAATGACAGCCTCAGTATGCACCTGTTCAGAATCACTGCCAACCACAGCTGGCTAATGGCTTCACTCAGAATAAAGTGAAGGGGGGAGGGTGCTCTGCCGTGGCTGTAAAATTGGACCTGTACTAGTTTGGACTTTTCTGAGCACCTGTACCGGCTGAACCTCTCAAATCCCACAGGAGTCTGACACACCACTTCAGTGCACTCAGCTGGATGTACATTTTAATCAGATTTTAGCCACACACACCACTGCCTGCATCTTTCTCTCAACAAAAGTATTCAAAGAACATTTTAAATAGGCTACGTTTTTAGGAAAAAGTATTTCGCAGTTTTTTTCCTACTTGATGTTTATTCTCTCCTTCCGCTGTCTCTAAGGTAACAGTCTTGCTGGATGTGTTGTATGCGTGCTAATGGTTACATTTTTACAAGCGTTTTGGGTTTTTTGGGGGGTATTTTTAGGTCTTTATTACTGTGAGAACTGAGGAGTTCTACATGGCCTTGAAGTGTTGACTTTTGGGACCGCTTGCTTTGTGCTCAGACAGCTGAACAAAGCCAGGTGTTGAGATAAGCGCTGCATCAACACGCCGGTCTGCATGGGAACATCCGGTGTTCACCCCACAATGTAAGAACATAGCTCCACTTGAGAATTTGACCAAGGGCTTTTTTTTTCCACTGAAAAAAATTTCCTTCACCTTTTGATGCATCTATTTGACCTTGCTGTGCTGATATCTTTTGCTTAGTTTTTTTTTTTTTGAAAGTTAAGTTTAATGGCTTATCTTTGCAGGTCTGGCAGAAGTACCTTGAAATTATCCCAGGAAAGATTAGTATAATCGTGTCAGGTGCTAATGGGGCCTTGGCACTGTTACTAAGGATAAGATACGAGTTACGCTTGATTGGATTAAAGCTTCATCCCCCTCCTCAACTCATTCTCCATATGTATAATCCTCTTTAAGAGTTCCTAAAGGCTCCTGCCCCCCCCCCCTTCATGTGTCTCTTGAAGTTTGTTCTTCTGTGCTTATTTCTTCAGCTCATTTACATGGTTTTGGCACGTGTGTCAAACTCCTCTGATTGACTGTGTCAGATATCTAATGTGATTGGTTGAAGGCATCACACTGCAAGGAGCTTTCGGCCAATGACCTCCCACCAGCAGCCTTGTGCTTTTGAAAGTCATGAGTTATGAATGGAAAATAATTGCACATTCATCTCCCTTTGTTGTTAATGGCTGAGTAAGTGAGTTTATGATACGATCTTGATCTGGAAGGTAATGGGCTCTCTCAGCTTATGCCCTAAGCTTCAGAGTTTCACACGTGAGAAGCTTTTTGAAACCTTAGTTACGGTTGTCTGGTATAACAAGATGCCACCAAGTTGAAGTGGGGAACTGCTGCAAGATTTTAATGTTATTTTCTGTAGAGCAAAATAAATGCATGCACCATTTGAATGGGGTTCCAGGGGTGTCCCTATAGGGTCAGACAGCGTGTGCCTACTGGTAATAACAGATGTCACATTACAACACTGTGCCTCAGAGCAATGGATGCTGAATTTTGTTGTGTTATTTGTAATGCAAGTGCTCACTAAAGAAGTTAGTCTAGGTTAGCTGAAAAAATTGATTCGAGATGCCTGATTCTCATCTCCATCTTGCTTGTGAGTTTGGATGCCTGTGAGAGGCCCTGCCTCTGTGACACTTCCCTTCTGTGTGTTTGTGTGAAACGGTTTGGAGAGAATGCTACACAGCTCGGGGTTGTGCAAGAGACTGGGTGTGAGAAGAACAGTCGAGGCAGGAGGCAGGAGGCCGAGAACTCAAAGTGTAACCCATCAGCAAAACGGCGGCGCTAGAAACGGCTGAGAGAATATCCCATCTCTCAAGTCTGCAAGTCGGATAAATTCTGCCCGTAGCGGTGCAAGGGTCTGTCAGTGAAAGCTGTCATGTGTGAGAGGCCTTTCCATGCCTGACTCAGACGGCAGCAGCAACAGCAAAATTGCTGCCAGAGAGGAGGTTAACAACGCTCGGTGCCCCTGAACATTTCACGTTGTTAACTCGGACTAAGAGCAGCCTGTCTTTCTTTTCGAAATTCAAAGAGCAGCTTATAGCTCATCTTGAGTTTTTACTTCTGACTCATTTGAAGTGGGAATGCATAAAGATTCCATGTTTGTTGGGGATGCAGTAAGAAAAAAGACATTATGGAATACCACACCTCCACACACACGTTCAAAGATCAGGTCTTGGCTAGAATGTATCATCAGCGATTTTGGTCACTTGTTTATCCTTCTGAAAGGCTGCTATTATTTCCACATCCGTTTGGTCGGATGATACAATACGAGTCCACGATAACGTGTCTTCAGTTTAAATTACTCACTTCCATGAGAGACAAGTGAGGTGTTAAGAATCAAGAATCAACAGACAGAGCTGCAAAATTTTGACCAATCAGTGATTGATTCTGGCTGATTAGAGTCCTTTGGTTCAGCGAGCTCATTTGGAAAACTTTAACTGGATCAAGGCAGCCCTGGTTATGAAATTAATATGCAGAGATGTAGTACTGAAATTTATTGGGGGAGGGGCTGAGGGTTTCTTCTTTTTTTCTCTGTGATCAGCATTGGTTACCCCTCCCCCATTCCCAAGAGAGAGGGAGAGATATGAAGCCACAAATCTTTAACTTGAAGACCTTGCAAGCATAGTGGAAAATACTGCGTAGCACCAGATATTTCTGGTGTTCGGTTATGATCCGGTCCGTTCACACTAACAACCCTTTCTCAGCCCTCCGGGGGAAGGAAGTCACTTCTTTTGTACATTTCCCATCCTCTGTCTTTATCTCTTCTCTTCAGAACCTGTAATTTTCTGTTTGTCGTGAACGATTTCCTGTTTGTACCAGTTGGTTTAACATTCTCTTTTTTATGGATTATTTAACACTCGCATTCACCAGTTATAAAATGGTTTCCAGGTGCGTGTGCTATAAAAAGCAATTCCATATTTATTTGTCATTGTATGCATTGCTAAAAGCATTGTTGAAGAAAAAACTGTAAGCCTGTGTTCATGCATCTGTGTACATGTCTGTATGTATGACTCTTCTAATATGTGTGCTTGTGTTTACATGTATTTATGTGAGCCGAGATTTTGTGTGTGTGTTACCCTAGGTTTCAGCAGCCCCTGCCCCCAGTTGCTGTCTGTTGACTCAGTACAGCCGTTAGTTCACATACACACCACACCTGCGTTCAGATTTAACTGTCTCCTCTTCCGAGGGTCTGTCGTCTTCGTTCTGTTCCCGGCCTGAGACTGCCATCTGTCCTTCACTGTAGCTATTCTTGGGAACCTCTGACTGCGTTAAAAGTTGCTCATTTTAAATCAGTAGAAACTGACTCACACATTGTCCTTGGCAAGGTTTAATTGCCTAGTAACCATTTTCTGGCGGTTAAATAAATATAATTTAATCTGTTTCATTAAGATTAAAACCCAGGCATCGAGTGGTCCAAAATAAAGATTAAGCGCCGATTCTGTTCACATGAAATGGCTGATGGTTCTAAAGACTTTGGCTACTAAGTCTAATTTTGGCTATTAAGCAGTAGCCGTATTTTTGTCCATTTAGCAGTAAAGTTACGTGCTAATGAATGTATCAGGACCGTTTAACTGAAAGGTTAGAACTTCTGATTTTGTTAACTTCTAAGGCCAGTTCCTCTCTGGCACAGTATGGCATTGCTTACGGGATGTTTTTTGTGTTTGTTTTCGTTTTATGTTTCCTGTCGAGCTACAAGAAGCAACTGCTCCAGGTACCGAAGCAATTAAGTGCACAGTGATTAACACACACAGGCGCTGTCAATTTCCACCTGCTTTTAAAATGAGAATTAATCTCTTTCCAGAAGGGACCTTCCAGTTTGGCATATACACAAGGAACACTTACAAATGGCACAGGGAACATCTGTAGCAGAATGACTTTGTACATCTGGTGTAAATCATATTTAATCTGGACTCGGGGCACTGATTGCAATTAAATTATTAAATTATTGAACTAATTAAAGACAAATAAACAGCTGTTTTGGTGGTTTTGCAAGGGATTGCGTCGCATATCTTGCGGCATGTTGAGGCAAAACTCTCCCTGTCCCCATGTCATGTCCCTACCGGTATCTCCACGGCTCCAGAGATTACATTTGTGCTGTTTCGCCACGTCCCGGTTTGTCTTCAGAACTGACCCCACGCTGTCGTTTGGTGCCCGGAAGAGAAACAGCTCAATATCGCTATCCCAGTCGTGGTGTTTTCCGCTCTGTAGCAGTTTCCCACAAGTTTGGCAGCATCCTGGGGCACGTTTGTTAACAGAAGAGGTACATGAAAAACATAGCCCCAAAACGCGTGGCCACTAACACGCATGCAGACCACCCTGGGGTGTAGCCGCTTTTTCTCCTCATCCTGTCTCTGGGTCACATCCCGTCACGCTCATTCCTACTCGAATTCGGAAGCTTCAGAGCTCAAAATGTGTGGCTGCTTTGTCAAAAAAAAATGTAGTAATCATGCACAGAGAACCAGCAAACTGTCGCAACACCAAAAAAAAAAAAATGCTTGAAACAATTTACATGCACGGAGTCTGTAACTCATCTATAGTTAATACTGAATCTCTTCTGTTCTTTCCACCCTCTGCCGTAGGTAAGCGTGTCAAAGGCATTCCGGTGTGCGCTGCTACTTTTCACCAGCAAACGCGTCACCTTTTATTTAAACAGAGATACCGGTGCAGTTATTTTGAGCTGGTGTCTCTGAAGTCTGCTTCTGCTTAACACCACCTAAAAATACTGCTAGACAGCTGTGTTGCTGGGATTCAGGAAATATTTAGGTAGAGTTGTTGATGCCCTCGTATATGTTTGTACGGAGCACCTTTTATTTGGGGTAAATTTCTGTAGATAAGATGTTACATGAAGCCCAGAATTTGTTTCCTGATTCTCCATGTTTTGTAGTCAGATGTAAAATGTTGTTCTCCAGGGGGAAGGATTCCTTGATGTTTGACTTCATGTGTATTTCTCTCAATATTACTGGTCAGTTCAAGGGTTTTGTTTTCATTTGGAACTTCTCAACATTTTGCATTCTATTTAATTTTCATAATAGATCATGAAAAGTGATAAGGCTTCAGACCAGATTTACCCAAGGTTCTGTTTCCATCCATTATCTCAACTGTTTAGTCCTGGTGAGGGTCATAAGGAAGCCTGGAGCCCATCCCAGAGCACGGGACACCAACCCACCACTGGGCACACACACACAGCAATCTGGATACACCAATCAACCTAACCTGCATGTCTTTGGACTGTGGGAGGAAACCAGAGCACCAGGAGAAAACCTACCAAGCACAGGGAGAACATGCAAACTCCACACACACACACCGAAATTGATCCCCAGGCCTAGAGGTGCGCAGTGACAGTGCTAACCACCACGCCGCCCAGGTTCTGTTTCTTTTTAATTAAATATTGAGTGAATACCTAACTTTATTCAGTAACACTGTCATTGTAATAACTATAACGTATTTTGTATTAAGTTAACAGAGGTAAAAAGGCTGGGTTGATGAGTATGAACCAACCAATTTGTTTTGGGTTGAATCAATTTCATATGTACCACAATGATATTCTGTTATTTTTGTATTTCACTTTTCCTGACTATATTCCATGCATATTATCAGAATAATAGACAGATTTTTTTTCTTTGTTCAGGTGTTATTTTTACCAAGAGCAACTGTATATGTGAAGAGATCCTTATTGTCAAAGTGACTACCTTGCTATCTCAACAGGTAGTTAGTGGGAAACAGTGGACAACCTCTGTGGTGGATTTTAATACGTCAGTGTCATAAGGGCTATGTAAACACTTTATTCCAGGTTAATGAATTGGCTTTGTAGACTTGATGAAAACATCAGGACACTTGTGCATCTAACCTTTGAAAGTATTTTTAGCAAATTAAACACATTGTTCTTATAATTTCCATTGTTGATGTAAAGTCTGTGTACCAACAGTTTTTTTATAGGATGCATATTACTATTTAGTCATTTTGCAGACACTTTTATCTAAAGCGACTTACAACACTTCACACATGTTACATTGAGCTAGCACAGGGTGTCTTGCTCAAGGACAGACCTGGCAGCTGGGCTGGGATTTGAACCAGGACACTTCCCAGCCTGATGTTCTTCCAGGATGCTGTTTGTTATATGAAATACTCTTATTTTCAGCCTTTTATTATAGTTTATCATTGTGGTAGCATTTGGCTGTTTTCCTTGCCATATGTTTTGATGTTGAGAATGGTCACAGTTCTTTTCGGCGTATCATACAAACACTGGACTGCAGATCATTTGCTGCTAATTGAATAATACAAGGTGGAGGACTTGACGGTCTACTCAACACATGATCCAATGTCATGCTTGCTTGCAGAGTTAGAGCAGTAGAGCAGTCTGTGGAGGCTGCAGAGGTCTGCTTGGCTCAGTGGGAGTAAGCGAGCAGTTCAGCTGATGGACCCGTGCGCTTGAAACTGACCGTTATCTTGTTTTTGTTAGATAAGTAACTTCGCCCATTATCACCCACCAGGCTGACTATAGGTTGAAAAAAACTACCCTCTTGAACATCACCATGGAAACAGTACATTACAGTACAGTAGAGATATGTAAGTTGTTTTTTTTACGCCTGCGAAGAAACCACGCACTGTTCAAAGAAATTCAAAATTGCTTGCATGATCAACTGACTTTTTGTATTTTTAGTGAGATGCCATTAAGCTGAAGACAACACTTAAAAAGAATTTAGTTCAGAAGATGCAGAACTAAATTAGGCAACAAAATAAGAATTGTTATAACCTAGATTTTATTGATATCTCTCTGAAGTCAATTAAAAAACACATTTTTATTACATTTATGGGAAGGACCTAATTTTAATACACCATAATGAAACATGATTTAGAATATCTAAATATTCGTGTTTGTCTTAATTGTTTAGTGTAACATTGTTTAATTATCTCAAAACATTACTGTTTTGAGGTAATTAAAAAATTAACAGAATTTTTTTTTCCATTTAGATTTCAATAATGTATTTCAAGATGTCATGGAGCTAGCTATAGATATTTGTAATTGAATTGAATATAAATTTTACTAAATTTTCAAATTGAAATGTTTAAAGATGGCTACAGTGAGGATTTTTATTTATGTAGATTATGGTTAAACTAATTATGTTTGTTAATATATTAAAGGTAAGGGAAACCATTTTTTGTGTTGTTTGTGTGTGTGTGTGTGTGTGTGTGTGTGTGTGTGTGTACTGTAAACTAAGGTGTGGTTAAAAAAAAACTCTCAGTTCTATGCTTCGGTATGCATCCTGCAAAATTCACTAAATTGTCTAGTATCAAAATGAGCTTTGCTTTGGAACTTAAACATGAAAGTGAATCGAGTAGATATTGTTTAAAACTTGCTTTGTCAATTGCAAGTCAATTGCTTTTCCCTGGCCCTGAGAAAACAAAAGAATCACCTTAGGTTGTTTTCTGAGCCAATATGTAAATGAATAAAATATTAAATGTGCCTGGGAGCAAAATTAAATACTAGAATAATGCACACAAGGCCAATATCACATGTAAACAGAATATTTAATGAATGCAAAGGCGTTCTGTTTTAATGCCTAAAATCATTCCATGATAACAAACATGCAGACATAAAGAAAGAAATTTAACATGTGATCAAGAGGTCGAATTATGGTACAAGATGCTGACATGTAATCTGCTTGTAAATGGATATTTTCTCAGAAGGGAATTTTTTTACGTAATGCCAATAAAAAAGGCACCTGAACCGTCCCAGCCATGTAAATGGGGAAAGTTTGTAATCCATTTTGGATAAAAGTGTTAACAAAGTGATGTAATAGTTATGATTAATGGAGCAATCATTATCACACTCTCCCTTGGGTTCTAATGTGGACCACTAAATAAAGACAATGTGAAAAATAATCCTAAAAAAATACCAGAGGTCCATTCAGATAGGTTGGCTATGGGCTCCTGGGAATTCTGTTTTTTGTTTTAATTAAGCTCTTAATTATTTGCTTGATGTTTTTTTGTGGTAGCACATTCTGTTAGCAGTTTGTCGTCATTTCTTTTTTGGCTCAACCGAAATAATCCTTTTAAGATGCTACACTAAAATTTTATATGGATTTACTTTATTTATTTTATTTTTCTAATCCATAACAGTAAACTAACGGAGAATCCTTTGTTTTGACATGTGCCTGGGGATGAGCATTTTTAATATTGTAACACGAGGGTGTTTCATGCCTACACTCTCGCAGGGTTAGGCTGTAGATTTCAGCAGTCCTGACTGGGAATGAAACCCACTGGACTCTTGGTTTTACAGTCACTAGAGAGACCCCCTCCATAATAAAAACACGCTCTTTCCCCTTTCGGGATTTTACTGGATTATCGACAAATTTAATGAGTCAGCAAACATCATGTCAGCGCCAAAATCTGGTGAAAATTTCCATTCTTTCTAAGAATACCAAGAGCAGGCATTGGTTAATCAGATATTTTTTTACCCTATATCTAAAGAGCTTCTTAACAGTTGATTTTCACCAGACTCCCGAGCTTCCTGCCATATGGTTTAATCAGCTGGGCACTTTGCTCATATGCTTTATGAAAACATATTTTTTGCTGTAATTACTTAACCAGACTGAACTACACCTAAATTTATTTATGTTGGTTTATTTTATAATAGTGTTGCCATGGCTCACTTTCCCTTTTATTTAATACTTTATCAGTTGTTATCTGTCCTGTGCTTAACCTGCTAATTTAAAGGCTTAATTGGATTGTAAACTTTGCTTTAGCAGTATCAATGCCAGACATGTTTAGTTACAGTTTTTCACTCTCCTGGTATGGCTTAGTGTGTAAACTGGTTTGCTATACCTTCAAAATAGCAGCAACCCCATGCGGGTCATGTGATTGAAAATTTGTGTGTGCTCTATAGGGTGCAAGAAAGGACAATCACAGCACCGCTCAACTAGATAATTAAGGTAGTAAAAAAGGGAAGGTAGTTCAAAGGAGAATTGTGCAAATACAAAGGCAAATTTTAAATACATAGTTAGAACACAAGTACTCTTTGTGAATCTCCTGTATTTTTGTTTGTTGCAATGACCTTTTGGAATTTCTGGTGGGCTTGCATGAGAAAACAGTACTCATGACATAGTATTGAATTTCAGAGCTTTATTGTTTAGACTGAAAATAGCTTTTAGGCTTATTTTATTTTATTTTTTTTAATTTTGCAAACTTGGAAGAGTGGGATTTTGGACTGAATTAAATATTGTATTAACTACAGTTGAATTTAACTTGGGAGAAAATAGATTTTCAAGCATCAGGATGTACTGAATTCATCTCACTAGACAATGGTCTATTGTATTTTTCAATGGACTCTTTTCATCAAATCTTCTGTAGTAGTGACTCTTGTGTCCATTTTTAAAGGTATGAATGATTTCAGCAGATGAGGAGCTGATTGACAGCGAGTCCAAGTAATAAGACACGCTTGTTTTTCCTCTTTGCCCATCAGGCGTGGCTTCGGCCAAGCGGGTCGTGATGGTTCAGAGCGGACCCCTGGTGCGCACAGAAGGCTCTCACGTCACCATCTGGTGCAACGTGACGGGCCACAAAGAAGGCGTGGAGCAGGACTTCGAGTGGTCCATGTACCTGCCCTCGGCCCCGGACCGTGAGATCCGCATCATCAGCACCAGCCAGCCCAACTACGCCTACGCAATGTTCGCCCAACGTGTCAACAGCAAGGAGATCTACGTGGAGCGGCTGGGCAAGGATGCAGCCCTGCTGCACATCACCAGGCTGGAGGCCAAGGATCAGGGCCAGTATGAATGCTACACCCCCAACACAGACGGAGCGTACCTGGGCTCATACAGTGCCAAGACCAACCTCACTGGTAAGCGCTTCCCTGCCTACCACTAAGGAAACATCATTCCTGTGTGCCTACCGCACCTACTGGGGAGTAACATTAAGCACATCAGCTTCTCAGCGGTCCTTTTAAATAAATGCCTTTGTGCGTCCATACATTTCATACGTTTAAAAGCATTTGAATTGTGCAAGTGCAGATGTGCCAGTCCTCTCATTGTTTCTCAGCCTCCCACACATTACCGTGCCCTTGTCATGTAGTGCACCCCAGCTGTTGTATTTACCTTCTTCTCTTTGCTCTCCATGTCTTTTCCTTCTCATCGAGTTTTTGCCTCCTTAATTGCACGGCAAACCAGCCCACCCAAACCTCCAAGGTGGTGGCATTGCAACACACTAATGTGTTCTTAGGGTCTGCTTTCATTATGTGGGAAAAACACCTTTATTGGTAAATGCAGTTTTATGACAGTCAGTTTTATTATTTTTTATTGGTGATTTTGTGTGGGCTTCTTTTATCTGTTGTGAACACTTTAGTCTAGAAAGATGTGTAAGTTTATTTGGACGGCTTTTGCAATCCACCGTTGGCATGCTGTCCAGGCACAGCTTTATTCTGAAGTACGGGAGACGTTATTGTGCCATTCGAGTCTGGGATTTTCACAGCCTGTATTTATGCCCATGGCTCTTCAAAGTCTTTGAAGGTCATTCTGAGAGCAGAACGAAGCAACTTCTTTTTTGCCTGACACTACAACCTCTAACCTTTTGCCCCTTTTATCTACTGCCTTGTTTATGTCACTGGCTGCCTCTACAACAATGAAGCAAACTCGCCTTCAGCTACTGTACATGGATTCTCTCTCACACACCGTCCTTCAGCGTAGAGTGTTTAGTCAGCTATTAACTGTCAGTGAATGATTTATTTATTAGGTTGGCACAAAGGGTCAACACACAACAAGTATGCATATTTTGTCTTGTGTTTTTGACAAAGGTAACTGCTGCAGCCATATGGGTGTATGTGTTGACAGCTCTAGACTAAAAAGTGCAGAATTAAGGTTACACTTTGAATATTGGTGTACTCTTTAACTGTAATGAAACATGTTGACATGTTTACCTGCACATTTACAGTGCATTCTAAACAAAGCTTTACTAACCGTAACACATTGCAAGAGTTCTGTTTGTTCAGTGTTGTTCATGTTTGTGCCGGTTGTGTGTGTTTGTGAGCCTCTGAGATGGGGATAAATGATAAATGGAGGGGTGAGAGAGAGAGAGAGAGAGAGAGAGAGAGAGAGAGAGAGAGAGAGAGAGAGAGAGAGAGAGAGAGAGAGAGAG
>JABJVR010007285.1:0-11677 GCA_025773905.1 Chitala chitala | reverse complement strand
CACACACACACACACACACACACACACACACACACACACACACACACACACACACACACACACACACACACATCCTCGACTGTCCTGCACTGCTCAGTGTTCTCATTCCTGCCTCCTTCCCTCCAGAAGGTCACATTCACACTCTTCTGCCTGCCATGTCAAAGTAGCACTCATGTCTTCACTCAACCAATTGGTGAACAGGAATAAACACCAGGACATTGAGAACAGGGGGTACTTTCCCTCCTTGCTCCTCTTCATTTTTAATTAGCCTTACACTAATGCATTGTAGAGACCAAGGAAAATAGCAGACTTAAAGAAGGATAGCACTGAACATTACAGAACCTGTTGGAAAAGTGAACTGAATGCTTAAAACTGCTATAGGTATAACCACTCCAAAACAGTATAACAGTTTTCATGAACACGTCCCTGGGATCAAATCAGTTTTATTACAACTAATAAATCTTTTCTGATGCAAGCCTGTAAAATACCTCCCCTCTCCCAAAATAAAACACAGATGTACAAATCTCTTCTTCTGCTGTACAATTTATTAAACATGCATGGTATTCAAAACACCATATAAAGTCAATGTGCAAAAATGAACTGAAAAATGAAGTACAGCTCACACTCACCATTTAGGGACACTAATCACTACTGTTTTTACAACATGTAATAATTTCCAGGTTAAAAACATACATTCAGACAGGATTATACATTAAAGAACAACTGAAGATCTGTTCTCATTCTGCAATTTCCTTTGACTAAGCCACAGACTATTAAATGAGACGAGTCTACTCAAATTTCCACTTATAGCCTGTAATTCCCAAGCTACAGACACACATGCCAATTCACAGTTTTTCAGATGTCACTGAAACGTCAGCCGGGAGATGGAATAGAAACAATGCTGTTGAGGAACTCATCTGTTACCTAGCAAGCAAAGACATTCTGAACAGTGATGTCTGTGGGGGAGGGGATAGTGTAATTGTGAGTAGGTGCATTTTCTTTCATGCAATTATAAAACCGAGAGCAGTATGTTTTATAAAAGCAAAGAGCAGACAGGGTCTCGCACAACTCCCACAGAGAGCCTAATGAGGAGTATACTACTAACTACCTGCTTCAACATCAAAACAGTACACACATCTATTGTTGAAAACAGGAGTGAGGTGAAAGAGAAAGGCCACACATGTCTGAGCATCAGGGACACACATACGCACGTGTCTGTGTGTCTATACAATTGAGCACACTCAAACATGAAGTCAAGATGTACCAGAGACCTGTACTATGCATGTAAGTATGTTTCAATTAGCAGCCTTCACCCTTCCATCTTCCTCTCTCTGACATACTCGCACATGCAAGCGCACACAGCGCGTTGACCAAAACGCTTCCTAAAAATGTTTATATTTCTTTCCAAGTTCCCAGCAGCCTCTGTTCACATGAAAACTCCTGTCCCTTGAGATCTCCAGCGCCACCGAAAGGGGGGCACCAACATATCATTAATTACACCATAATCACAACACTGTTTTCACAAAGAGAAACCATAGCTTAGTAAGCAGAACAAAGAAACGTGTTTCCACAAAGTAGAGCTTACCTGTTCTCAGTGACCTTAAATCAACATTGGCTTCGTTTCTGAAGCATTAACAAGACTACAACAGTACCGGTACTTGTTACCTTGTGTAATCTGTTGGATACACCAAAGAATCACATAAGTGCAACAGCTTGTACACTTCAGATATGAAAACAATACCTTAAAACAATAGTCCCTCCCCCACTTTATTCATTGGAAACAGACAGTGAATAAAACAGTTTAACTTCCTGTGAAAACCACTTTAAAATATATAGAAATTTCAAAATACATCGCCAATACCTTTTTAAATATTTCATCGGGATATATACACATACAAGCATGAAGAGATTACCCCAACAAAGATATTTCGCACTTTATAGTTTCCTGACAAAGAGTCAGGCATCTGATGTGGAAGGGTTATGAATGCCTTTAAGATTAGAGCACGCACGCACGCACGCACGCGCGCACACACACACACACGCACGCGCGCACACACACACACACACACACACACACACACACACACAAAATCATCAATGTGGGCCTATATGGAGAAGGCAATGTGAACAGTACTCTGGCCTTCGTTCCAGTGTTTTATCTTTGGATCAGCGAGAAATGATAAAGCACTGGTGCTTTCAGCTTGAGTAAGCCCAGCGTAATACCTAGTGTTGAAGAGACTGTACAGAGCGTAAGTAGGACAAAAACTGCAGACGAATTATATAGATGTTTTTCAGCTGGTATCAGAGGCTAGCAATAAAGGATACAGACAGGACACTAGTGATGGAGGATCCCTATTAAGCTGAGAAAGTGCTTACAACCATGGTTTAAAAAAAAAAAAAAAACTCCACTGCCTGCACTGGAGTAATATTGAAGACAGCACTGAGTCAACTGTAATAATGTCTATTTTTTCCACCCTTTCCAACACCAATCGAAAATGCAGCCTTAAGGACAGTTTGTAGCTTTAAGTGCACGGAGGCGGCTGGGCAGGCAGCAGTAGAGAAATAAATCTGTTTGAATGGTGTTTGTTCTTCAACACTGATCCCTGTGACTCAGACAGACAACAAAAACAAGCACAGCACACTGTAGCTACAAACTGAGCAGAACTGAACATCTGATCGCTTAATTCATGTCCCACTGTGGTCTGTCTTGTACATTTTCCATCACCACCAGAGTTAAAAACAATAATGTAAATACAGCTTTACATCTGTCTGAAAGATAAGTGTTAACACAATGAGCAGTATATATTACAAAGTAATTACCAGTCAAAAATAAGCGATAACATACATTTGCTATTGAGGCCAGATAGTCAGGAGTAATTAATTGCAACTTTCAAAGATGATAAATGAAGGCCACCCTGATCTGAAACTGATATTGTAACCATCCAAGGCATATTTTGGTCAATGAGTATTGGTTACATTATTTCCCAGTCAACAACTAAACTGTTTTTACTGCTTCACCCCACTGATCTATGTTTACATTAGCTTTCATAGCAGTGAGGCAAAAAGCAGAACCTAAGTCCTATACCACATTCACATCACTGGCTTCCTGTAAGGTACAGGACCGATTTGGACAGATTTCAAAGTCCTTTAATTAAGATACAAGGCACTTATAGGTCAGGAATCTGCTTACTTAACAGAGTTCTTTAATGTACATACTCCACGCTGTTCACTTAGACCACAGAAGGTGAATCTCCTTTTTATTCAAATTTTAAAGGTCAACAGAGGGAGTGGAGATGTAAAGCTGCTAAAACCAATACACACATTTCGCAGGATACCAACTATTCAACATGCAATGAAACTGGATTACTGCACATGACAAGTGTGGAATGAAGACTGCAGACTGAAGGCCACAGAACATTTTCTTGGCCTAGCAGAAGCAGCAGATGATGTCCGCTTCCAACTGGTTTCTAAACATATTTAACTTAACCTAAACTTCATACAATAAACACGTGTGAGGGCTGCAACTAATTTTCACAATTAATCACTCGATTAACCAGTTGACTATTTGTTTGATTAGTCAACTAAATGTAAGCGTGTCAAAACTTTCCAGGCCAAGGTTGGCTCCAAATACAGGTATATGAAGCATAGCCTGATGGGATATGTGATTAGCATACAATGTGAATGAGAACAAAAGATGTCACATGATTAAGTGGTATGAATGTCTACAGAAAGAACATAAAAGACAAGACCTGGGGATCAACACACTGCTCTGGCACTGGATGTTCATGTCATATGGCATAGTAGCTTTACTTTTAGAACAGAGCTAACAAATTACAGTAAATTTAGGTATTCATAAATTTATTTTGTACCCTGGGCAATGCAGCAGATATTTTTAAACTGACATTAAAACCTGGACAGGTGAATCCCACTCATATCCCACCTGGAAAAATATGCTAGTCACAAGTACTGTATTACATTCTTCCACATAATACATATCGCCGGTAATTTATGTTCTCATACCATTCTGTTCTGTAAACAATAGATCACAGCTACTGTTGGTTTTAACTTGGGCTTCCTGTATTGAAATAATTAAAAATTACATTATGAACACAGTAACATAGCAAGAGAAGAATTAAATACTGAAACTGAGCACAATGTTTTGTAATAGAAAAAATTTAATAACCACTCTGCAAAATGACGGCATAATCTGTGATACATAGAGATATACACACACACACACTTTTTTTTTTTTTTTTAAACAAGCCTTGGCAAAAAAACAGGCTACATACTTCAGCTTCTGTCCTGAAATGCATAATACAACAGAACAGCTGAAGAGATGCAGGCGGCTTTGCTTAAAGCATGTTTTATTAAACAAAGAATAGCTGTTACACAATTACCCTGGCACTATGAAACAACTTGCTTAACATCTGTGTTGCTCCATCTCTCCTAATCTGTGACATCATATACATGACATATGCCTCTAGGTCACACAATTGATAGTCAGAAATCACAGTTGAAGAATTTCATAGGGGATTGTAATTTATGACGGCAATTAATCATTGCATCTCTTAACAGGTGGGAAAAAGTAAATACATGGAAAAACTGAACCAGTAAATTTCACAAACGTGCAAAAATGCATGCTTGAATAATCACACGTATACGTTTTAGATGTACACTATTTGGATTGAACATAACTCATGTCAACAACTGGGTGCAAAGCATAACATTGTTTTTGTTTGAAGAAATCCAATGCAGGCCACTCTGTCCTTAATAGATATTTCAGTTGTCAAGCATTGCGTACCTAAGTAGATTTGGTTTTACCAATTAGAACAAACACAAAGTACACTGCAGTGTTCTACAAATATGCAACATAAATAATCTCACTGGGAGTCCATATCAGACAATGTTAAAATGACTCAGATCAAATAAAGGACAAAACAAGTTCTTGATCAGGACACTCCCAGTACAAACGAGTAAGCACATGTCACAGAGATGAACTATTACTGTGGCTGTAATGACCCTATGTGGCATCTTATAAATGTCCAGGTAATCCGTATCAGCAGACTCAGAAATCCCATTGGTAATCCCAGCCCATAGTAAAGCAGACACACCCTACAGAAGACCTCCAATTAGAAGCCGCAATATGTTGACCGACTGTTCACATTAATGTCAATGTGAAAGGCTGACGGCTCGAGTGAGAGTGTTTAACTGGACTACAACCTAATTAAGTAGCAGTATACACAATCGTAAGAGATGAAGTTTAAAACACACACACTTTTTCCAAATATACCGAGTGTAAGACTGCAATAACAACACAGCTACACAAAAAGAGAACAAGTAATGAATTACTGCAGGCTTGCATCTACAGATGGGGAGAACCATACCCCACAGAAAGGCAATTACCCAACTCATTAAGCGAACAGGAGCTAGCACTGAGATCTCCAGCCTACACATTATTACAGGATTTACCGCCACCTTTTAAATTTTCATACACAAACTAATGAATTTTAAAAGAACAACAAAATACTGGCTCATTAAAATGGAATACAGTTGGGGGAGGAGAAGTATTTTCAAACATGACAGGTGTGATAGAAGAGTAAGGAAGATCAACAGCAGATAAAGAGGGCGATGTATGTGCTGTGAAGGAGAGGGGCAGAGGTGAGCACACCACGGAGCTCACGGTGCTGCTGCAGCTCAAAGGAGAGCACCTGAGCCAATGGCAGAGGGCACAGCTAGGCTTCGCACCAGCTCAGCCGGCGAACTGCAGGAACACACCGAGCAGCCTTCATCACACGCACGTCCTACAGCTCTCCACCAAAGCTCCTCTGTCTACTAACAAGTACTGACAGGTAACACTCCGGGGGGAAACGCAGGAAGAAGCTGCAAAGCAGGAGCGGAAGGTAAATACGATAGCAGTAGTAAACAGCGTGCAGAGAGCAGCGCGGCGCTGCACCTCCACAGCCTCCGTGCCGACACGTGCACCACTGTCACGCTTCATCTGTCCACGCTGAGTAAAACGGCAGCGCCACCGATCACTGCACTATGTTGTCACTACACAAGCACAGCTAACAATGCTCACAGACCTGTTTTACTGATGCATGTGTAATACAATTAAATCTCGTGAATAACACCTTGGTCCCACACTTTATTATGAAAGCACACTAATTGTATTCTTCAGTGTCTGTTGTGAAACATAAAACATGAGCAATTCTAGTGCTCTCATTTCAAAAAAAAAAAAAAAAAAAGACTACCTTCAAGTTGTTTAAAAAATGTGCCCTTTTTTCCCCTCCCACATTACCAATTCACAACATGCAACTTAAACATCTGTAACTTCTAGACATTCCTCTTGTTATACGTCATACATTTGTGTTACCTGTAATATTACTGTGCATTACACCAATCCCTGCAAAGTGTGTAGCCAACCTAAATCATGTTATAAAAACTCTGGTTATAATTTGCCCAGCGTCATTTGTATTTCTATTCAAATTGATGATATGGTTAAGAACAGAAGCACTCCTTTATTCATCCAGAAAAATCATGCTGTTCAGTTGTTCATATGAGAAAATGCAAAGTGCCGGGGCTGACAAAGAGAAATGAGCAAGTCCTGTGAAATTAAATTTTAGCCAATGAATGAGATCCATTTTACAGTTTTTCACCAGGAACTTTAAATATACCAGTATATCTTTCATATGGGGAAAAAAAAAAAATTAATGCAAAATATGAATAAAATTGGGAACACATAAGCAAACCAGAGGCTAAAAAGAGCAAATTGGCCCAGATAACAAATAACAAAACCTAGTAAGTGAAATATGATATTTCCCCTATAGTATAACCTGCTAATCTACTTTTGATACTCGTCAAGTGACAGATTAAATATTTACTCATTCACTCATGTTCCAGCTCCTTATGCTGAACAGTCGCAGTGTCCCTACAGCCTATTACCAGGCACAAGAGGGTGCCATTACAACCCAAGCTATGAACAAAATATAAGAGAAACCCTTAAATACAAACAGAAATAAAATGTGTCCTAGTTCCCCTTTGTGTAGGCAAGGAACGCAAGACAAGATCGGCTTTGTCCAAAAAAAAAAAAAAAAAAAAAGGAAAACAAGTGTCTTCATTTTGTGATATACTGTTTATTGGTTTAGTACAAGTCCCTGAAAACACACAAGAACAACTAATCACTATATATTTAACTTTAAACAGCAATAATACTTATGGCATCTCCCTTGATATCACATTAAAAGCTGCCTACTCTAAAATAACAGTCTTTAAGCCGTAGAAAATTAAAGCTGCAGCACCATAACATCTTCTGCGCCCTTGGTGAAAAGTGTAAACACTAAAAAAACCAAATCTGTAAGGCAGAGCCACTGCAAAAAGAGTTTTTAAATGAAAAAGCCACATGTGGGGATGTAAGGTTTTAAAAGAGCCGCAGTAATGCACAACGTTAAGAAATCCACACTATACAATAGTGTTCTCCCACTCCCTCCTGCAGCCACTGGCTGAGCTAATGTATACACCAGCAGGAGGCGGGTCTTGGGTGTCTCAGCCAATGGGACGAGCTGCACACAACACTGAATAATCAATCCAATTTGGGTTAATTCATTGGCAGCTCTAGGACAAAGAGCGATAGAGAGAAAAGCAGAGAGCACAAAACGAAAATCACACAGGCTGAAAAAATGGACTAACAGCAGCAGCCATCACAGGGCACACACTGCACTTCCAATTAATCCCACCGAGGCAGCTAATAAGAGTAACAACAATTAAAATAATAGAATCATCGTAATTGCTTTAAAAAAGGGAGGAATAATAGAAAATAGTCCTCTTCATTCTTGTCACATGACGGACCAAACAGGGGGGTGGGGGGGTGGCTGATAAGATGACAACTTTGAATTGTACCTTTAGGGTGTGTACTTAAAAACCTAAAAACGGCACAATGCAGCAATTCAGAAATACATTCCTAGAACACATGAAAATGCCCAACACCAAAAATTATGACAAAATATTACACAGAATCAAGTACATGTGCGTGCAAACACACACTCTAGCACACACTCTGACACTCCCATTCCACCTGATCTGCACATGTTTGGACTATGGGTGGAAAGATGTCGTCAGTGTGAACAAGCAACCCGCCGCGCACAAACCTGAATTTGTCTACCTGAAAAGATTAAAATAAACATTGCATATTGCTGTACTACACACCAAGTTGCTTTACAATATAAAGTTCGGTTTACTGAACAACTGGAAACGCATTTGATCACTAGCAAAGCCAGGACATTTTGAACAAATAAAAGCATAGCCACTGTCAATTTTCACACCAGCCCCCGGGGACAGGGTTGGTTGGGTAAATATTTATGGTATGACTATGACATTTCCCTACTGCAGCATAATACAAAATAAATTGGAATTAAGAACAGAGACATAGCCCTTGTGAAGGTATTGGGGGGGGGAAAAGTCAAGTTCACTTTATCAGTGATACGTCATGATTTAAAGCAAAGGTTCTCAAACTACACTTTGTTCTGGCTGTCTCTTTCAGCTTCAGCAGCAAAAGCAGCCTTGCCTTCTACACACTTTTTATTAACAGGCAGATGCAGTAGAAAAGACCACAGGAGAAATGTGCAATTTGGCTGCAACAAGCTTCCATATAAAAGGTCTGGGGAGGAGAAGTTCTCTACCGTCCTCAGCTGGAGATGACATTTTCACTATTTCACCCTGAAGCTTAGTGAACTTACATCAAAGAAAAGCTGATTGAGTGCAAAACATTCCTTCAACAGTGGGCCAACAACTATTTTTTTCCATACAGTGCAAGGACAAGATCGTTTGTCTTTTATGCTAAAAGTCAACAGTTACAGTCAAAGAATAGAACTTATGTTGGCATTATTAATCTCTCCACGAACCTAAATACAACTGTCCAACAGGGCAGGTGAGGACAAAATAAAAACCTAAACCGAAAAAACAGTGACAACTCACGAAATGATTTTTTTAAAGCAGTAACAGCTGAACACATGAGCTCCAGCTAGTTTTCAAGTGCCCATGTTAATAATGCACGGTGGCAGTGACAGTAGGGGAGAGTCAATGAAATACCACCTGCTACTGTTGTCAGGGAAGCGTGCCAAGAAAAGTGGGCTTTGTCTGACTCGGTGAGCCTGTCCACATGCACAATTATACAACACATACAAGAAACTGTGGAGAGCTCGTACACATCTTTGCATATATAACAACTTAAAACGTCTCCATCGTCCTTCGTGAATCCAATATGAGTGACACATCTGATTTCCATTTGCAGAATTACTGATAAGATCCAAACAAGAATCCATATCCTCACTATTAACCAATCGTGTATTACCTTATAGACCAAGCATGACCATTACTCAAAGTTTTTTTTTTTGCGCTATAATGGCTCTTTCTGCACAAACTGGCCTCCTTATAGAATGAAGCATTGTGAGCTATTCTTTGGTAAATATGTCTGAGAGGCCCCCGATTTAAACATTACAGCATTTGTTATAAAATGCTGTGAGATGATGATACCCACAATCCTTTTCCCAACCCTTGCAGCTTTTATTCTTTTATAGAAAAGCACTTCCAACTCTACAGCAAAGTTCCTAAGCAACCATTACATGATGAATGGGAAAGTGAGCAGCTGTCACCACCTTGGTGCACATAGTGCCATGTCCTCCAGTTCTGTTCTCACATTCATCCATCCTGTACGAGCTGTCAGACAATTTCAAGAGGGAGTCAATTTGATGGGGGGATGGGGGGGGGGGGCAAACAACATTTACATTTATTACACATTAACAGTAATCAAGTCGAATCAAAACACAGAAATTGCAGCAAATTAAATAAAATATGCAAGAATTTACTGTACAGCAGTCAAACTGCAGGCCTTGGTGTAAAGCAGTACAAAGATGGGTTTCACACCATGTTACCAAGAAGAAGAAAGCTGAGGCCCATAAAACTTGGAAGGTGGATGACAACCATCACCTTCCATACAAACAAGTAAGCCGGCAGTTTAGCTGGTGGAGTCCCCGGAGGTAGCTTCTCCAAGCAAACATCCCCCAGAAAATGAGCTCATACGGACAGTGCATTAAGTCATTTTGTTCCTTTGTCAGTATTTTCAAGGAACGCAACAGCAGTGACACAACTGGAGCACTGACTACAGTGAGCACTTTCACTACGCTGCTGTGACGGATGGTGTCATTCTCATTCACAGAGCCACCCGCACATTCACAGAGCCACCCGCACATTCACAGAGCCACCCGCACATTCACAGAGCCACCCGCACATTCACAGAGCCACCCGCACTTATGGGTGTCTAAACATGCATGATGCTACTTAAATCTTACCTGTTTCTTTCTTGCCAAGGGAATGAAAGACTGTAATTTTTATTTGCAACAAATTAAGAAATCCTGAAAGTAAACTGTCTTTATTTGAACCATTACTGCTGAGAGGTGGAGCTTTGTGCAATAAATGACAGAAATAGAGCAGATTGTCCCTCCAAGAACTCTGGCATCTCTGTGGTCAGCACAGTGGACAGGGTGGCCTTGTTAGGGGTCACCATGCTATGGCACAGTGTAGCCATGACAGAGGTGCCAATACGTCACTGTCTCACCCAAGTCACACAAATCAAGGTCAGAGCCAAGCGCGCACACGTGCAAGGAGGATATTTAGAACACAAAAGCCACAAGCACTGAAACCCAAAACCAAAACAGAAATCAAATAAAACCTGAATCGCTTTCCAGAGCACTTGATCTTTTAACACAGACCAAACGAGCATTTTAAATATTAAAAGCAATAAAATCTGCTCCCTAAGTTTAACCTTCATAATTAACTTGTGTAAGTTACAGCAAGTCCAACTCCAAAACTAAGTCCATAGTTTATTCCATTTCTCCAAATTAACAAAACATAATATTAGCGGAACAGCAACATTAGCAAAAGGCACTCATTAAATTAGCCTTGAAGAGTACTTACAATGTTACATCATTAAACTGCAAAATACATGCACTGCCCTGAATGGAGGTGTCTGGGAACCAACTAGACAGTAATTGTCTCCCTAAATCCACTTAAACAGGAATTATAATGGCAACCAGGTTACAATATTTCAGTCAGTGGGACAGAAAAGGATGATGGGATTATTTTAAATTGCATATTAATGGTCACTAGTGGAAAATGTACATGCAGCATTTGAAATGGAGAATGAAGACTGATAGGTGAGGATAACATAACATTTATTATACCTTTAATGCCTTAAAGTAAATTTCCAACAGACTGTAACATTGCAAAGAATAAGAGATGTCTTTAGATGGAAACCACAGAGCTAATAACCAAATAAATGTATCTTTCTACACAAGACCACAAAAGTAATGGGGTTTTGAGCAAGTTAATTAAAAGACCAAGACCAGGAAACACCAAAAGTTCTGTTACTATGGCAGAGATATCTTCTTCATAAGTCAACTATTTGAGGTGTAACAGAACAAGCACATAGTTTTGTTGACATATCCCCATCGTTGCATTTCCTGCGTTCTTTATATGCAGGTACTTGCTCTGCCCAGCACTTGAAAGCGCAAGGCTTGCAGTCTTCATCTCAGGTTTACAGAGTGCCACTAGACACACACACACACACACACACACACACACACACACACACACACACACACACACACACACACACACACACACA
>JABJVR010007284.1:0-11679 GCA_025773905.1 Chitala chitala | reverse complement strand
GATGTTCCTTCTAAAACATTGCCTTCTACTGAGTCTATATCCTACCTCATATATATATATATATATATATATATATATATATATATATATATATTTGCTGGAAACATATTTTTTGGACAGTACTAGTAGTGGAGTTCTCATCTGCAGTGTTCGTCTGGAGTTTTTGTCATTTCACTGCATTTTCTGTCTCAGCATTGGCCTCCCTGATGCCCCCATGTTGTCCTCCAGTGTGAGTATTGTTTAGAGAAAACTGAACATAGTTTGGAGAAATATGCCATTTATACTGAGAAAAACTGTAAACACAAACAGTTTTTGAACCAGTTTTTGCATTATACTGAATGATGTAAAATTGCATTCAGTCTAAAATGGTGCTGTATTTACATGTTCATATTAATACCCATCCATTCATTATCTTAACAGCTTATTCCTGGTGAGGGTCACAGGGAAGCCTGGAGCCCATAGGGCAGGGGACACCCAGGACAGGGCATCAACTCACCACAGGGCGCACACACTACGGGCAATTTGAACACACCAATTAACCTAACCTACATGTTTTTGGACCGTGGGAGGAAACCAGAGCACCCGGAGAAAACCCACCAAGCACAGGGAGAACATGCAAACCCCACGCACACAGACCCAAGGTGGGAATTGAGCTCCGGGCCTGGAGGTGCACAGCAACAGTGCTAACCACCACGCCACCGTGCCACCTGTTGTATTGATATCGGTAATTTATTATTTAGTAACACAAAAAATGCTTATCTAAGTTAAATAAAAAGGAAAATAGCACATGAACCTTTTGCCCCTGAGCCTTAAAACCCCATGGTGTCACAAGTGTGAACTCAGGAGGAAACAGATTGCAAGCGAAAGGGGAAGTGGCAGCTCGCAAGCGGCAACCGCTACTCAGTAAGAGGAAGCTGCTTGTGTCCCAGCTCATCTTCTGACCCCAGAAAACTCAAACATTAAAAAGTGTATCTCAAATACCAACAGAGCATTTGAAGGTCAGAATCAGAAGACAATGGTAACAGGAAATAAAAACTGTAATATCTCTACGAAGTCAACTTTGGGTCAGCTGTTACATAAGGACTCCCTTTCAAAACAATCCTAAGAGAAAATATGATTATTGCATCTTTGTAGAAGTGAGAAGAGAAACTCAGTTGTTTTGTTGTTTTGTGGACTAATTCCATGGTGTGTGAGATGTCATCACTGTAATGAAAAAGGTGTAATGAGGAAACTTTATTACATGACACCTCTCAATTATTGACATGTTTTTGAAGCATTATTTAATTTACTCATCAAGTAATCAGTTACAATTTTTCTCAATTGCTACACCCCGTCACTGCATGCTGTCACACAGGACATGCAGTCCTTATCCGCATGTAACTCTACTGTAAGCAGTGGGGGACACCTGTGCTGACATTACAGAGGATTGTCAGGCCTGGAAAAGACATTTGAAATGTTTATTCCAACGCTGTTTGGCTAAAGAAAACATATCCTATGATGTTGATGAAAATTTGTGGCTGAACAGAGACAAAATGCACAACCAACAATAGGCACTTTTCCCTATTTTATTTTATTTTTTATTGTTCTGTCATTTATGTTCAGTCTGATTTTTGTGTTATTTCCTTTGTGCTTTTTTGACTATTTCATTCTAACTGTAAATGTTACTGTATTACAGTAATGCATTATGTAATCAAAAATTGAGTTGATGTATACTTATTGTTTTTCTATTGTTGTATGGGTGGTGAAAATTTGAATAAACAAATTCAAGTTTTGCAATTTCTGTAATGCCACTAGTCAGTTTACTGCAAACCAGGATTACAAGCCTGTGTTCAAAACTGTGTTTATATTTTTTCTGTTCAGTATGGGCTTGCATGGTGTGTTGAGCAAATCTTTGTGATGAGTGTGTGTGCTATTTTGATGTGAAAGTCACATTTTGAAGAGAACGTTCATGGTTTTAAAGCAAGTGTTTTATTTTGCTCACAGTACATGAAGATTTGCTGAATGTGTTTACAGTTTAACATGCCAAGGCACGTGCACTGTAGCATTGCTATTTCAATGCAATTCAATTTATTTTTATATAGCACCTTTCACAGCAATGTACCTCAAAGCTTCTAAGCAATTGAGGAAAAACATTTTAAGAAATTTAAAAGTGTTGGTTCACTGTTATGGTGACTGAAACTGAAACTGTTCAAAGATATAATTATCAGTTGGAAATTACTGTAATTGTAAAAGTACAAATTTTTTCCACAAATTTATAAAGAAATGACAGTTTGCAAAAGGATCTAAAGTTAGAATAGCTGAGTCTACGTCAATTTTTTAAATTAAAGATTGCATTAAAGCATTATTTAAAAGCTAAAGTTCCCAGCCCAGCTACATTAAAAAGGAACAATATTGAGTGTGTACAATGTGGGTGTGTGAGGATTGCCTATACCTGCTAATGGAGTGAGGTAACAGGAGGGGTCTGTAACAGCATGAGCAAAGCCTATACCTGCTAATGGAGTGAGGTAACAGGAGGGGTCTATAACAGCATGAGCAAAGCCTATACCTGCTAATGGAGTGAGGTAACAGGAGGGGTCTATAACACCATGAGCAAAGCACATCTTATAACACTTTCCTTGTGAACAAAAAAAGTTACCACAGGCTGCCAGCGAAATTTAAGACTGGTAAAGCAAGATTATGTTTTATTCTCAGAAATTGACGCTAATGGTCATTTTCAAATTTTAGGTATAAGACTTGGTCAAAAATCTTTACTTATTGTTAACATTTATGGGTACAAAACAAAACGTGCACATGACAATCATTTTTAACTGGAAGGCCGTATTGATTATGGATATTCAAATATGCCAACACTATATTGAGTGGTGACTTTAATGTTGCTTTTAATGGGTGTCTAGATAGATGGCCACCTCAGGACAACTATTCCCTCAATAATCTCCTGGTATCTTTTATGCAAAAATTCACAATAGTAAATTATGGAAAAGGAAATTTCCTAATACTAAATGCTACACCTGAAGCAAGTCTCATTCTAATTTTATGTCATATCAGTTCATGGTTAATCCAAGATATTTTTAAATTAGATGATATATCTGATGACATTTTTAATGTACCCTTAACAGAGCCTAAAGCAGTTACTATTCATATCCACTTTATTTCCAGTAACACTTTTCACATTGTTCACTTCGGAAGCTAAATAGTACAGTGCTATAGCATGAGGAAGTATCCTCTCAAACAGAGATATTAATCATGTTTTTTTTTTCAAACAGCCATAATTTAGAATTTTTATTGTGTGAATTGAGACATGTTCGAGTTTCAGACATTCGACTTCGTGAGAAGATACAGTAGCATGTTGACCAAATCTATGAAAATTGAATAAAATGATGTAATTTCCAAAATATCAGTTCTAACACGCTGAGAAAAGCACATGGTGACTGGATCCCTCTGTGCAGGGCTTCATGTTAATTTCAGCACTTGACACACTGAAAAGAGGGCAAGGCGAGCAAGGAATCCATGAAGCAGTCCAAGGTCGGGTAGCCATGTATGTCAAACCAGGGTGAAGACTGGAGACAAAGACAAGATGGGAATACCCACCGCGCAGGATAGGGAGTGAAGCACCACAGCAGGGAGAAAAACACACAAAACAGGTTAGTGTTTTAATGCTCAGTAGTGCCTTGCAGCTCAACACTTGGTTATAAGGTCACTTTCACAGTGAGTCATGGCTGATATCTCCTAATGATGTGGCATGACACAAGCAACTGTATCTCAATTGATGGGCCTCACTGATGATGTTAAATCTCTTGACTCAGCAAAAAACATTGATAAATAATTTTTTAATTAAATTTGTTTCATGAAAAATAATAAATCTCCATGTTTAGCTTAACTGCAGAATTTAATAGAACTGTTTCAGAAAAACTTACACCATTTATTGTAGGTGTTTATAGGGAATGTTTAAAAACGAATTATTTTCCCCTCAAATTCATTTAAGAGCTGATAACTGTCATACCTAAACCAAAAAACATGTATTACCTTTACACTGACATCTGGTTCGCTTGCTCAACAATCCCAAAAAAGTCTTGGCATTAGCATTTGGTAATAGAATAAAGTTGGTGGTAAATGACATTATTGATGAAAATCAAACAAGATTTATGAAGCACAGACATATTTCAAAGAATGTTGCGCTCATTTTAGATTTGATTGAATACCATGACCTATGCTCTCATGACAGCTTTACATTTCTTGGACATTTATAAAAAAATTTAAACAGTGGATTGTGGTTTTCTTTAAATTCAATTCAATCCGATTCAATTCAATTCAGTCACCCCCTCACCATTCCTAAACACACAATACACACATACACACACACACACACACACACACAGCCACACTGTTGTGAGACTGAGAATGGATTGTTCCCTCTCCCCATCTATACATACACTGATAAGGTCGTGAGACTCACATACGAACTGTGCCTCCTCTCCGTCAGTACACTCCCCATGTTGTTGTGGACAGTACCCCTGTGGGTGGACGACACCCCCTCACCATTCCTAAACACACAATACACACACACACACACACACACACACATACATACACACATCTTAACCCATCTCCATGAGAGGAATACTGCTCAATGACCTTGAATGGTTACAACTGGTGTCAATTGTCACTTTAAAGTACTGTTGTGTTTCTTTACTCTTTTAATGACTTATTTAAATCTGTTTTAAATTGCTACAATTTAATTATTGTAATTGCTACCTGTTTATTCTCGTGCACTGTCAGAAGCTGATGAGAAACAACATTTTGTTTCAGCCTGTGTACTAGCTGTGAAATGACAATAAAGAAATCTTGAAATCTTGAAATATTTGTACTGCAGGTTTTCAGTAACTGAAACTAAAGAGAAATACTTACATCTGTTGGTGAGCAGATGTAATATCAAGTGAAAATACAGTAGGTGAAAGGTTCCCAATCTTTTTTGGCTCATGACTCCATTTAGATGTCATAATTTTTCTGCAACTCTAGTAATTTCAAAATGTTGATAATTCCTCCTATATTCCTCCTCATTTTTATATTAGGTCACCGCACAAACCCAAGGATCTGAAACGATGCAATAAACTATTTAAAAATATCAGTGTTTGAATGGTGTTAGTTTTGTAACTATTAACTTTACGTCATGTAGTGGATTCAGACACTTCCGTGAGAAGCTGAGGACTCTTTCCCCGGCACTTTACATAACTTTTCCTGCGCTGTAACAGTTCAGTCACACTGACACTGAATGACCTTTAATTTTTTGGATAATTTATCAAAATGTTTAGCATATGATGTTTAATGCTGGTATTAATAAATATTACCTTAAAATATATGTACATTATTTAACGGTGATCTCTAACCTGTACAACAGTAAGACTGTTTACCTCCATGTGGTATGCAATATTAACCAAAATCATTACTATAAACCTGTTTTGTAATTTTTTTTCCAAGAAAAAATATATATAATATATATGTTTGTTTGCATATTCACTCCATGCAAACCAAGTACTTCACAGCACAGGTGCTGATATCACTCTAATTAGCAGACATCTAAGTTGAATAAATTCATCTACTAAGTAAGACCACATTTATATATGTATATCAATATGGATTAAGTTACCTATGTATGTAAATGATGGCATAGATGAAATGCATTTCAGTGTGTTATCTTGCTCTTGTTTAGGAGACCTGTGATGTATTAATTAGCATGAGGAACAACAAGGATGAAGCCCCACGTGACACTGCTGGAAGTCAGACCAAATGAGTCAGCTGTGCCATCTTTGGCTTTTCACTTTGTATCAGATTTTAGAGAAATTCACAAGCTTAAAACCTTTTTTTACATTAATATTTTCAACATATGATGAAAACTGACTGTCATGTTCTATAAATACTGAAGAATATAAAAACATATAATTTCCAGCTCCAAATTTCTTTAAAAAAAAAACAAGAACTGAAGTCTGGTTCCAAAAGTATCTTCAGATGAACTATACTTGCAAGAATACTCCTGAGATGTACCACCACAAACAAGCACAAAAATAAATAAATACATTAATTAATTAATAATTAATTTATAACTCTATAACTCTATGTTGATTTTTTTTAATTATTATATGCACACATACCAGTTGTACTTCTAGTTTGGGTCTTCTCTCTGACTCCAATGTGTAATCTCCCAGAAATTGGTTTTAATCATAAAATATTTCTGAAAACACAGGTCAGACGCCTGGTCAGAAAAAGAAAAACAAGGAAAGAGGAAACAAATATTATTCTTTCATTTATTTTCTTCATCACGCATCGGTACCGTATTATATAGAACGAATGGCAATTATAAATGCAGTGCAAGAGATTGAAGAAATCTGGTTGTTGACGTACAATGTCACAACTGTGGAAACAGAAGTATAAAACAAAACGACCATGTAACTATGAGAAGCCACATGTGAACAGCCACCCAATGTGAGTTTTACGGCCTCCCATGAGAGCGCAGCAAATGTCAAAGGTAGTAAAGGAGAGGGCTCAGTTCTGTGGACACAACTTCCTGGGTGAAGCTCTGGAGACGGACACACGGCTATTAACAGCTGTTTATACCAACGGGGGCTGCTCATGCTGAAACGCACTGTATGCGACTTGATAGCAACAGGTATGATTCATTAATTAAATAATTAATAAAATAATTAATTTGATTAATCTTCAATATAAGAAAATAAGTAGACGGGTCTTCTCCTTCAGATATAAAATAATTTATCTGACATCGCATCGTTAATTTCCTAATATTGTATTTGCTTTAAAGTTTACGATCTTCAAAATAACTTGTGTAAATTTTTAGAATATATAAAGGGGAGTCTTAAGTGGCATGACGGAGAAATTATGTCTATAACAATGTACTGAATGTTTGAATATATATATATTCTAAAAATATATATAGTTGCCCGTTATAATATGTTTTGTCACATTTATCTTCGCGTGCAATTTTAAGAACTTTAAATTCTAATGTTTTATTTTGTTTGCATATTCTCTCCGTGCATGCGTGGGTCCACATGCCAGAAAACATGCATATCAGGCGAACTGGTGAACATCCCCCTGTGTGTATGCCTTAGTATGGGCTGGCGCCTGTCCAGGGTGTAATCTGTGTCCAGGGTGTTGTGCGCTTTAACCTGCCTCGAATAGGGTCCAGCCCAATTGGGACCCTGCAAAGGATAAACAGTTGGATAATGAATCTTTTTATTATTTGTTAAGATGCACATTAAATGCAAGCTAAAATATTTCCATCGGCGTGCTGTTTTTGAGTTAGCCTAATTTTATAGATGCTGAAATGTTTCGCTGGCTAAAACGACCTGGGTGTATGATTGCCCATATTTTAAAAAAACAAATTAACGCATTTTAGAAATATTGGTATAGGACGTTTTTTAATGGTGTGTATAATACCATACTATCAATGACAAAAGTGGTTTTGAAAGATGTTGATAGATTTCAGGTTCAGCAATGTATGTTTCCAACACGCGGATGATATTAGCATTAAACAGAAGGATGTTATCCGGGTGATTAGCTGGAGACAGAAAGTGCCTTATTGCATGCACGTCCGTAAGGTTTTCCTCTTTTTTTTTCATTTTTTTCACGGTTCTTATGTAATTCTAAGGCGCTGCTTATAATTGTAATATTTATTTCATGCAGGATCAACGTCTTGGTGTTTATATTTCAAGTAAATCTGAGAATTTCGGTAGTATTGAAATATTGGTTCCGGCAAATGTAGATTTTGTACAACCCCAAATCCAAAAATGTTGGGATGTTTTATAAAATGTAGATAAAAACAAAATGCAATGATTTACAAATCTATTTTGAGATATATATTCAGTAGAATACAGTACAAAGAAAATATTTAAAGTTGAAACTAATCAAATGTATTGTGTTTTGTAAATAAACAATTGTTATGAATTTGGTGGCTGCAACACGTTTCAAAAAAGTTGGGACGTGCTTGGAAGCCATGAAAAATAGCTGACTGAAACATTTCACAGGTAAACAGGTTAATTGGTAAGAGGTGACAGTCATGAAAGGCATTTTTGAAAGGCTCAGTCCTTCCAAAGCAAGGATGAGGAGAGGTTTGATACTACGGGCACAGCAGCATGACAAAATAGTCAATCAGTTTACGGATAGTGTTGCTCAACATGCAATTGTGAGAAATTATGTCTATAAACATCTACAGACCATAATATTATCAAAAGATTCAAAGAATCTGGTAATATCCATGTACGTTAAAGGCCAAGAATGAAAACCAACACTGAATGCACGTCATCTTCAATCCCTCAAGCGGCATTGCATTCAAAACTGATGTCAGACAATAAAAGATATTAGAACATGGGCTCAGAAATACTTCAGGAAGTCTTTGTCAGTAAGCACAGTACTCCATTACATCTCTAAATGTAAGATAAAGTGCTACAGAGCAAAACGCAAAACTAAATTTACAGGATTTTTAGATATATTTTGTTTTTGCAGAAGTTGGAACATTCTAGATGTTACTGTTACATTCTACAATATTTTATAACATTGTAGTGCTTCCTGGAACATTACCTGCACATATATAATATCTGCATTTTGCCTGTCCAACAGTACAAATAACTAAAAATGACATATCAGATAGTAACTTTTACAGATAATGTTTTGTATACATTGGAAGACGCCAGTGGACTATTTTTGCTGTGTGTAATAATAATAATAATAATAATAATAATAATAATAATAATGTTTTGTAACTCTGAATACAGAGCTCCACTTATTCTTTGACTGGAACATTTGGAAATAAACAAGTGAACGTGTAGCTCCGATGGTGGTGACAATCCTGGAAAGGGCAGGTTCCTCTGACTTTAAATATTTAGTTGTTAATGCCTTACATTTTACTTTCTGCAGTTACTGTTTGTGCCATGTTCATGCATCCAAGAGCAAAGATGAAAGTAGCATGTTCACCAAACTTTATACATCAGCAACCCCATGATGTACTGCACGGACTGATTATTCTCCGTTTTTATGAAAACTTCTGATCTCTCTATCATTGTCATTTCTATCTAAACATTAAAAGAATTTGGTTATTATTCCAGTGGCAAAACCAAAAATCCTGACTTGTTTTAATGTCCATAGACTGGAGGCACTTAGGTCAAAAACACAGAACCTTTAAAACTCCTCTGAGTTGTGATTATAAACCTTTACAGGATATAAGACCAGCGATTGCATTCAAGTTGTATTGAGAAATATGTATGAAGAAGTGCAGTGTAATACTAGTGTTTTAATTGTTTAAAATGTTTTGGTGGTTGTTTTAAAAGGACATTGACAACTGGAAAATGTAGGGTCTGTGTAGCTTAGGTAGTAAGTCCAGTATTTTTCTTTGCTCTGTCCTGCAATGACGTTGGTCTTTTGACTCTCAGTAACTCTTTCTTGCCAGTATGGCTGCTTCTCCAGAGAAGAACACACCAATGACTTTCCTTCAGGAGGGAGATGCCTGCCAGCAGCAGGCCTCTGTCTGCCCTACACCTCCACCTGGGCCTGCCTGCATTTCTTCCCCCTACCTGCACAGCACTTGGAACTACATTGTACCCGATGACGAAGGTCCTGTCCACATGGACGTTTCTGCTGTCCAACAGCAATTCTGTACACTCTGCTGTAGAGACCTGCCTTTAATGACTTTGAGCAAACAGTGGCCGTGCCAATCTAGGATTGGTTCCAACCCCACAAGCTGTACCCCTGCTGGAAACAGGTAATATATTTTGTGGAGTTTAGTATCCTTAGCTACCCTTACTGGTAACTTTACTTATAATACTTTAATGCTAAAACACAATGCTATTGTGTGTGCTGAACCAGAGCAGTACAAAGGTGGTGGATGGCTGACATGTATTGAGAGTTCCACAGATGAACTGAGACAGTCTGAGCTACCAGGAATTATGTAAAGATTTGAATGGCGTGGGGTTGAGCATCGTGTTGCTGAAAGATGAGGTGATGGCAATGAATGGTGGTATGACATTGGTCCTCGGGATTTGTTCAGTGTACCTCTATGGAAATTGCACCTGATGAAATGCTGTTAAATTTTTTTTTCCATAAAATCTGCTTACACCACTCTGCTCACAACACTGACATGAGGAAAACACTCACCACACAATGCCATAAATTCCACTTGCCATGTGCCCAGTACAGGTTGAAATCAGGATCCATCTTCAGCATTTCAGTGGCCCATGAGAATGAACTTTAGCCCACCCACATTGGGTATGGTTTGGAACTGTATGAAAAATACTTCATTAAGGACACGGAGCATTTAAAGGACTTTTCCTAAGACAATTTGTCAGGGTGCTTATCCACTGCACAATGTACTGAATGTTTGGCAGTACAGAGCAGTACCAAAGTGAACAGTACTTCCTCTGTTTATTTTCCACTGGCATGAAGAACTGGTACCAGAGCAGAATGATATAACCTGTAACTGCCCCAGAGTGATATTTATATTAAAACTATATGGTCTGCTCTGAAACTTTTATCTTGGCAATCAGCACAAAATCACACAAAAATGTAGTGTTTTGCTGACTTTAATGGACATTTTTCTGTACAACTGCAACATAAAAAATTCGGAACCACGTTTCTACTCGAATACATTGAACAAAATATGTATCATTAAGATTTATTGCTTTAATTCTCTCTTTGTATTAACTCGATATAATTAGAAACACCTCTGGTTTTAACGATGTAAATCATAAACTGTAATATAAAATAAATTATGCGTCTCCTTAGAATGTTATATATACAACAGTGCATTATTAGTTAGACTTTGACCAGATTGCAGTTAAAGCTTGGGTTTCTTATTTTTTCCACACATGCATTATTACTGTTAATTACTTTTCTTTTTACTTCTGTTGTCATTTTTGAATTTTGTTGCTACGCTTTTTCAAGATGGCAGCTGTACTTTGTGTTTGTGAGGCATATTACATGCATAACCAATCAGCATCAAACACATTTGCAAGTATTACCCCTCAGTACTGAGGTACCAAACAAGTACAACCCCTCAGTACCGAGGTACCAAACAAGTACCACCCCTCAGTACCAAAGTACCAAACAAGTATCACCCCTCAGTACTGAGGTACCAAACAAGTACCAGAGTTAGTTTTGCATCTTAGTACTGGTTCTGCTACTGCACTTGAGGTCAGTGGAAAAAGGTGAGTTCCAACTTTTTCATACTGATCATTTAGTACCTGGTGCAATGAAAAGTGCCTTTACTGTTTGTACAGAAATTGTTAAACTGTACAGCATTTAGTTAACAGAGACTTTTAACTAGGGATGTTCCAATACCACTTTTTTCCCAACTGAGTACAAGTACTTACATTTGAGTACTTGCCGATACCAAGTACTGAAATGAGTACTTAATAATATTGCAGTTGCAGTATTTTTATTATAAAAAAAAGTACCAGAGAAGTGCAATAACTTTAAACACAGTAATCAGATGTTTTCTTTCTGTTAATGAAACATGTATGCAACTCACATGTATGTAAGTTCAGCACTACTCAAACATACAACTTGTAACAAGGTGAACTAAGCCTTTTTGGAGAAGTGAGAAGCAAGTTCTTTTTGATGAAAAGAAGTTTCTCTGCATGATCAGCTGTGAGACTGTTTCTGTTTTCATCGACAATATGG